>JBBPTG010000045.1:0-171984 GCA_038093975.1 Chalciporus piperatus
ACCGTCACTCTGAGTCAACTTTTGAGGGAGACGTACCTCGGTCACGGTTTGTTCAATCTTTGCAGCAAAATTGTTCACGAATGACCGGAATTCCGCCTGTACATCCGAAGCCTCGCATTCTTTGCATTTTGAGGACGCTATCGCCGCCAATGCATCACGAACCAGATTTGGATCTCTGACTGCGCTCCCACAAGGTGTTTTCTCTAAAGCGTCTCTTGACTTCTTCATGTACTCGATCCACCATTTATGCACCGACACATTCTCCACTCGACCACTTTTGAACCGCCGAGACGGGCTGTGTGTCACCGTCGTCGACCCCATTTCCTCTCCATTTCCATCCCGATGGGCCGACAAATCATTGCTACACCCGACGAAGGATGATACGTCTGTGTAGGCGATCCACTTGTGGTCGGTCGCCAGGGAATTTGCTAGCGCTCCACATTGCTCCCTGTACAACAGCAGGCGATACAAATTCCCTGCGTGGATCTTCTCAAGTTCTGGAGCATATCCACCCAACACTGGTAGTCTCAGAGTGTGCTTGGCTACCAGTCTTGCTGCAGCCGCACATTCGTACCGACATGCAAGGGCATAGACACTCAGAGGGTCTACCTTGAGGAGCGATGGGTCCGTGATTTTTCCTAATGCTGCACGGCGAGGTTCCTCCATGTCATACTTGGTGGTTGCCTCAAGGACAGCCACAAGCTCCTGGACGGTCTGAACCTCGAACCGCTTCCCAGTGCAAATAAGTGGCTGACAGAGGGATAGGATGAGATCGAGGGTGCGGGCATCCTCCTGTAAGTCAACGACTGGAAGACCATCCACGGTTTCATCGACATTTTGCGAGGTGCCCTCCCTTGGGATACTAAACAAGTCGTTGAAGACGGGTGAGAAAAATTCCAGGAAAACCTTCCACGTCCGGAACGTTTTTCTGTCTGAGGAGCGTAGGACGATGTCAGGCTTGTGCTTGGTCGTATCCGTCATGGTAGTCGAAATGTGGGTAGAGAATGCATTCAGGGGAGTTGGTATCACTTGCTATGCGGCAATGCGTCATGACCTCCTATCTTGTGAAAAGAGTCTATCCCAGGAATTGAATAGCTCGACTGTTGAGCATGACTACTTGACAATGTACCTGGCATTCATTCCTCGTATTCATCCCCAATATCGAAGTTGTTGACATCTGAACGCCCATGATGTTGTGACCCACCAAACATATCTCTCGCCACGTCTTTCCCCTTTGCAAGCTGCCAAGATTGTCCATCCGCTCTGTTGCCTTGTACCAACTCGGTGTCACCGATACCAAATTCGAGAGGGACAGCGCGAGCTAGGTTTGACTCGTCCGGATGGATGAAGATGGAATTTGGTTTTGACCTCCTCGTTGCGGGTTGGCGTCGACCCCCTAGAAGTGGCTCTTCTACACTGAAGGGATGCAATGACGGGTCACTCTCTGCCGGTGAGGTGTTTTGCGTACTCACTGCCTCTCCGAGTTTAGTTCTTTGTAGTCGAGGTATTCGATGAGGAATTGCCCAATAGACAGCGCTATTACCTAGGTAGATTCGGCCAGCATCAGACACGTAGACGTCCTTTGGCGAGCTGTCTTACGACACTAATAATGGCTCTGAAGGCTCAAATTGATCACGACAGTTGACATTCATCTGAATCACTCACCCTAGCTGGTAGGACATGGCTATCAACATATACAGCCTATACGTCGAGTCCACCTGAGCATGTTCCGCCGAATGTTCCAAACCTGAATGTACTCACAATCTCAGGAACGTTACGAATCCATAGAGCGCGCTTCTCCACGTCGCAGTTGCAAGCCGGGAGTGTGGCCGCGCCCAGCGCGGCTGTATATTCTTATTCAAGACAACGGAAAGAAATCTGCGTGCAGAAAGTTATGAGCGCCAGGAACAGGAAAGCTTATGAAGAAACCGGGCAGATACTACCTTTCGGAGAGACATATAATGGTTGTGACCACTGCGCTTAGTAGAAAGGTCCAGATGGAGTCTAAGCGCAGGGAATGGAAAAGAACGTGTTCTCCGAGGAATCCGACATGCAGGTAGTCTACCCAACCACTGTCCATACCATCCATGATCTTTGTGGTTGTTCTCAGTGATGGCGAGTGGGAAACGCTAGACGGTCCAAGTAACAGCTTCCGGCGGCGAAGACCCAAGACTTCAGCTGATGGAGATTCGAAACCAACGAATGATAAACGTTCATATAACACGTCCAGTACGTATTCAAAAACTAAGTTCGAGTCAATAAATGTAAGGTAATCCAGGCCACGCGGGCAGTGGATCAGTCTGTGCTTGGTGGGCCATTCCGACTTGCCCTCCGCGCTTCAACAATCGCCGCTGCTTCTTTAGTCTTTTGCTCTCTCCACTCACATGAATCACGGTATTCGCAAGTACTAAACATCATGAGTATATTGGGGGGAAAGACATGGCGACGAGAGCTCACAAGCATCGATTTGTTTGGGACGCATCTACTCCCCTTGCCGGGCGAGCACCAAACCACCATTGCAAAACATCCGTAAGATGTGAGTCAAGTAAATCCTCGTTCATTGGAAACTCCTTGGTCCCAATGATAGGAGATATTACCGAGGTGGTTTCTGGGGCCTCGGGGAGGACGCTGCCTGCGATACTTCTGCCGAAGGAAGGGCCATCTACGGTGTGTCCAGGTAAGTGTTGGTCTCGAAACTAGAAATGACGCCTACCGGGAAGAGTGTCCGCGGAAAATGTCTTTTCAGGAGTCTCGACACGTTTCTGATACGCAAACGTTAAAAGTGACTCTTGAATAGCCAACTCAAGCTGCCAGTCGGGCTGCTTTGAGGAGGAAGGAGCAAGTGGATTCTTCCAGACGTCGGATATCCGAGTAACAGACGAGGGTCCAGCTTGTTCACTCATCTGAGCGATGGCCGAAGTAAGGTCTTCAGCTTCGTAATCTGCAACCTGGCGGAGGCTCTCCTCGATGGCGCGAGCAAGTTCGGGGTCTTCTTGAATAACTTCTAGTGGGTCATCTATCCCCTCGCTATCCCCAGCTTTTCGCTTGCCGTTTCCTTGTTGCTTGCCTGCATACGCCGATCGCCGGTAAACGAGTTGGAGTTGTGGACTGACCGCGATGGGACCGGACCGGACATGTTCGGAGTGAACCGTAGATTTCCACACTCCAGCTAAAACAGAGAGATTCACTGGACAATCCCATATATCTACCCGACCTTTCCATTCGATGTCTTCCAAGAACTGATCAGAAAATGGCCTTGTGGGTTCGAGATTCAACCGACTCCATAGTAGATCGAAGTCGAATGTTTCAGGTTGCAGAACAGTGGTCAGCATGCGGTGATACAGCATCAGCTGGAGGCGTGACGATAATGTCTCTTCATCCGGAGGAACACTCAAGGACCGGCGTGTCTTGTAGTCAAGAATGCGGAGCTCATACACATCACCGGTTGTACGACTGGACCCCACATATCTATCGGATTGCTCCTCGTTGGAAGATGGAAAGCGCCTTGGTTTTTTCTTTAGAGGGCTGATGAAGGGAGAACTTGTAGCAACGTTCGCTTCATGCTTTTCTTGATTTGGTGGAGATAGGAATATTTCGTCCTTGAGAAATGGGTCACGCACTGACTAAGATATACGTAGGGAAATGCATACAATGACTCCTTGAATGACTTGATCGTGGGCAATGGTGAATACGGGGAGTTCCCTCTATTGCATGCGCTGAGAAAGAGAGAAATAGAATGTAAAGGAGATATTCACCGTAATTCCGTTGATAGTAAGTTCCTTGAATCCATCAATAAGTTGCACGAGTCTGAGGAACGAGGATTAACAAACGGAGTATAGGGTATAGAGTGGCTTACCGAAGACCAAAGCGTTCCTCGGCTGAAACAGCGCGAACCGTTATTTTCACTGGACGTAATTCGTCCTCCAAGGCTTGGTGGACCGACTGAAAAGATGGATGAGGGCCGATTGTTCGTACATGTAGTTTGGCGTACCTTGCCACGTTTAAGTCTTTTGTCGTTTGTCCGAGCTATGTTATGATGGACCTTTATCACCTTTCCAGTCTTTGAGGTAAAAGAGGATGGCCGTCGTTCCAGTGGCCTGTTTCGTCTTCCATAGAGCCCGTATTCGTACTGCACCTCACACCTGGTGGGAGTCAGATGGAGGGGAGAGTATGAAATGGAATGGAATCACCAGACGGGAGAGACGAGGTCTGTTACTGAGAAGTACTTTTTCCAGGAGAGAAACTCGAGCGGGCTCTTGTCTGAGTGGCGATGGTTGTGTTCAAGTTCGATTTGTACGGCTGGACCGGCGTTGTCTTTGGACATATCATTCTGCTCGAGTTTCCTCGCGACGACCGCGTCCATGAAAGCGAAATCCTGTTCTGTGTATTCCGAAAGGTCGTATTCCTCGTATTCCTCGTCCGACATGCTGGCGAAGGCTTTTGAGTGCCACTTGCATGCCCCTGAGCGAAGCTGAACGGTGTTGAAATTTCAGTACCGATTTGTTTTTTTTTTTTGGATAAGCGATATTATTGTGCAGCAACCGACTAATCTAGTCCTACACAATACGCTATGGCGAGGTCCTCAACGAGCACCCCGATCCGAGGGAAAATGCACTTATGCACGCCTTGATTGCTCAAGGGGTGTGGGACTCCGTAAGCTGACCAGTTGCCCCGGTCACGTTCAGGGGTCAGGTCAGCGTGATACCCACTAAAACCTCTAGGTTTTCTACCCAGTTCTTTGGTAACGGGTTGTCTGATTTGATTACCGGTTCCCAGGTCTTAGCTATTTTCGATGTTATCTTCGGTTTCTTCCGTATTTTTGCAATTCTTCTATCTGTGTCTAGTCTCGTGTTTATCTTATCTCGCCATTGGTTTTTGATCACTTGGTCGGGGTGTTGTCTGTCGCCTATCACTCTGCCGCATCTTAGGGCCCATATTAGATGGGCGGATTCTGATATGAGGATTCTTCTTAGTCTCGCACCTCCGGTTTCACGGCTGTTCGTGTTTTGGTTTTCATTGTTCGTTGCTGATAGTGCTCCACAGCCCAGGATCTGGCCTATGGTTGGTTGTCGCCATTCTTCTAGGTTGGTTGGCCATATCCTCTGGGTTTCGTTCCAGACAATTCTTCTTTCGGGGCTGCGACATTCTGTTAGGATGTGTTCCAGTGATTCTTCGGAGTCATCGCATAGTGAGCATCTAGCTCTGTGTTCATAGTTTGGTATTTTACTCCAGTAGCTTCCGATTCTCAACGATCCGTGCATTGCTTTGTACAGGAAAGTTTGTACTGGGCGTCGTATATCGGGGTTTCTCAGGCTGTTCCAGATCGTTTTATCCGTCTCCATCGATCCAGTCCAGTCGTGTACCGCATGTCTTGTTATGTCTAGGTTCATCAGTGCGGATCTTTGGTAGGGTTTCGGGGATTTCGTGGCTATTGTTTGGTATGCTAACGCTTGTGTTAGAGCATTTAGTTTTATTCCCCTTAGTGTGAAGTTTTCCGGGGTTTCCATGTTAACATTGTCGGTGAGTTCTTTGTTTGCTCCTTGTCCTGCTAATTTGTCCGCGCCTTCATTACCGGCGGTGCCGTCATGGCCTTTCACCCATTTGAAAGATGTTGGTGCCGCTCTCCTCCGGAGCTGGAAGGTGGCTAGTTGGAACCATTCTGCGTTGCTGATGTTGATCCAACCTCTGTCTTCCCAGGATCCCAGGTGTTTCGTTAGTCCGTTTATTGCGTACATGGAGTCAGATAGTATGGTGAGTGCTTTCGTCGGTTCTATCTCTGATAAGGCTATCGCTATTGCTGCTATTTCTCCAGTCTGGTTTGATTGATGTGGGCCTGGAACTCGGATTGCTTTGTTACGCGGGTTGTTGTCGCCAAACCAAATCCCTGCTCCGCATCTTGCGTCTTGTTTGCCGTTGTTCATGCATGATCCGTCTGTGTATATGGTGACTTCATTTTCTGGTTCGCCGTTCTCTAGTCGCGGGTTTTGGATGCGGTAGGCTGGTTCCGTTGCTTCAGGGTTCGGGGGGCCCATTATTCTGAAACATTCTTCTAGGCTGTTTCGGATCGTTATTGATGGGTCGAAGATGATTTCGTCTCCTTTTCGTATGTCTGCGCGTTGGTTTTTTTCTTTCCTTCGGTGGGTGAGTGTCAGTCCATCCTTCCTGGTGGGGGCATCGTATGGGTTAAATTTTGGATCAAGGTTTCCAGTTATATCGCGGGCTTGGGCTGCGCATTTATGAGGGTTTGTGCAGCCTCGGTTGCGGTCTCGCCTGCATGGCTTGCAGTGGCAGTTTGGTGATGGTAAGTGCTTCGATGTTAGCTTAGTTAACCGGTTTGCTATCTTAAGGAGGTCTCTGATTCGTATCGCTTTATGTGTTGTCCGCAGGCATTCCGTTTTCTTTTTGTGGTATAGTTTCGGGGGGACTCCGATGTGGAACCATGCGGGCATCTGGCGTTTCAGGGCTTTTGATAGTTTGAGGGGGACAAATGTGAGATTCCATTTTTTTGCTGTTTTCAGTAGGTTGGTCACTGGTCTTGGTATGTGTCTCGTATTTTTCTTTTGTCGTCCTGACGGTCTTCGGGTCGTCAGGAAGGTGTTGATGTCGTTTGGGTTCCGAATCCCGTCTTTTTGGATGCAATTGATTGTTGCGTCTACTACAAAGGCCCATGTTGGTCTCTTCGATGAAGTGTCTAGGTACGTTTGTAACCAAGTTAGATCTATTGCTTGGTTGCGTGTTTCTATGTTGAGGAGATTAATCCCTCCGGTTTCTTTAGTTTTGCCTAATTGCTCTGTGCTGAGACCAGGCGGGGTACGGCCGTTGTCCCATATGAAGTCTCGTGTCATTGATTGCAGGGATTTGCTCACTTGTGGCGGCATGCCCTGTGCCTTGGTTAGGAATTGCGTCATCCCCCCCACTACCATTTGGACTATCAGTCGTTTTGCATCTAACGTTGGGCGTGAGGTGGACCATCTGTCCAGGTTGGTTTTTATTTTATCTATTACTGTCGTCCATGTTTGGGATTGATCTATGTTATTTCCTATCCATGCTCCGAGGATACGTGTTGGGTCCCCTTCTTTAGCGATTCTTATTCCGTTGGCCATTGGTGTATCGTTTGGATGTAGTCGTCTCGTTTGAACGATTCGGTCTCTATGTCTTTTTGTACCCATTGGTATTATTTCCGTTTTTTCGAGGTTGAATTTTGCCCCGGACGCGGTGCACCATAGTGTTAGGATCGATTCTAGGGTTTCATATCTGTCAGATTTTGATAGGTACACTGTTGTGTCGTCCGCGTACAGGTTGACGATAACTCTGTTTTCCGCTCCTGGTATGATGAAGCCTGTCAGTTCTGTTGAGTTTCGTATTGATGCTGCTAGGGGTTCTATTGCTAGGTTAAACAGGAGGCATGACAGTGGGTCTCCTTGTCGTACTCCACGTGTTATTCTGAACTTATCGCTGATGGTACCATTTACTACGACTGCGGTATATGCGTGTTTGTACAGTGATTCCACTGTGGATACAAAAAGTTCTGGGAGGTTGAAAGTTTTGAGCGTATTCAGAAGGTACTTATGATCGATTTTGTCGTATGCTTTTTCTTGGTCTAGGGCTACTATCGCCCCGTCTTCTTCCATGTAGTCCGTATATGCGCACATCGTCTCTGCTAGTCGTATTGGGTCGAAAATAGATCTTGTGGGTACAAAACCTGTTTGGTCGGGGTGTAGTAAGGACGTGGCGTGTTTTGCTAGTTGTGTGGCGAGGGTCTTTGTCATGATTTTGTAGTCTGTGTTCAACAGCGTGATCGGGCGGTAGTTTTCGATTCTCGTTCGGTCTTTTTTTTTATATAAGGGGCACATCCAGCCTATGGAGAAGTCTGCTGTTGGGTCTGTTCCAAATTGTTGGATGTTATTGTAGACTATCGTAAGGCATTCTACGATGTTAAATGTGGGTTCGTCCATCTTGAGTTTCTGTTCGTGGTGTTCGTGTACCTTTTTCCATAGTTCATATGGTAGACCGTCTAGTCCTGTCGCGGTGCCGTTCTTTACCGCTCGGAGGGCAGCAGTGACTTGTTCCTCTGTTATCTTGTTGTGTAGGTCTGACTGATTGTCGTGGAATTTTCGTTCTTCTGGGATTTGTTGGAGGACAGTTTTTTGGGCGTTCTGTCGTTCCGGATTGTCGTATGGTAGTAGCCCGGACGCTTGGAGGTCGTTATGGTGGTCGTGTGCGATACGTGCCATTTCTGATGACCTAGTGTTCAGTTTTCCTTCTTTTGGATCGTAGAGGGCGTAGATGATGTCTCGGGGACGTTTGGGTGAGTGTACTTTAGACCAGTATTTGTTAACGGTCTCCCCCTTGTCCTGCCACTGTGCTTGCGCTCGTGCTCTGGCATTCTTATATTTTTTGTTCTCAAGGTGTTCGAGTTCTTGTCTGAGGAACGCAGCGTTCGACCGGACATCTCGTTCGGTGTCCAGTCTGGGGTCTTGTTCAATCTTCGATATGTCCTCTTTTAGGGCTTTGATTCGGTTCGTTATCTTTGATAGTTGTACCTTTCCAGATTTCTTTGTTGTAGTCGTAAGAGAGGCCTTGAACTCTGCCCAAAGGCGTTGTGGTGTTAGTGCTTCATGTGCTCTCAGGCGTAGTTTTTCCTGTAACTCCATACCTTGGGATTCGATATCGTTCATCAATTCCTTATCATTTAGTAGAGTCAGCGGTAGGGTCCATCGCCCTGGTCCTATAAAGGGTGTTTTGGGTGGTATTAGTCGAGTTAGTACCATTCTGTGGTCTGATGGGATAGAGGTGTCTGTGGTTTCCCAGTCGTATAGTGCTGTCGTGAGGGATTCCTTTGCATATATTCTGTCTAGTCGTGACATTGAGTGGGTGCTACTTGTGAACGTGAACTTGCGGGCGTTTGGGTTTTCATGGCGCCACATGTCTTGGAGGTTGAGGGATTGTTTGAGTGTTCGTAGTGCGTCGGTTGCTACGGGGTCATCATTGTGTGCTGGCGCTCGGTCTATTGGGTCCTCGACTAAGTTAAAGTCGCCTAGCATGACGTCGAGGGAGTTGATCTCGAGTGAAGCTAGTCTGTCACTTATTTCCCGCCAAAATGGCGGGTGTTCACGGGGTGAGTTAGGTGCGTATATGTTTAGTACTTTTAGGGTATGGTCGTTGTGCCATTTGATAGTGAGTAGCATCGCTCTGCCGGGGATTATCTCTATAATTTTGAGTGATTTATGTGAGATCTTCTCTTGGTTAATCACGAACGCAACGCCGGCGGCCGCGCTTGGGTTAGTTGGATCGGGTGAGTTGAAGATTTTCAGTCTTTGGCCGAATAGGGTGCGAATGCTGTCTTCGTGGCTTGCATTTAGGTGCGTTTCCTGGAGGCATAGTATTCCAATCTTTTTTTCGCGGAGAACCCGACTTACGTTGGTCCATTTTCCAATCGGATTGTTTGGGTCAAGGGATGTTGACGTGCGGCCTTTCATGTTTAGTGTGGCGATAAGTAAGTTTGCTCTGGAGCGTCGGGTTTTCCTCGAGCTTAGCTGTGTGTGGTCTCTCTCTTGACTCTGGTTCGTATTCGTATTTGGATGGTAGATTGCCTGGTTGGGCATTGCCGTGTGTGACGGCGGATCCCGGTGAGGATCATGTGTAGTCGACCCGCCTGCATACTCTCTAAAGACATCATCGGGGCGGCTCCCGGCGGCTGTGGAGACCTCTCCTCTGTCCCTTGGGAGGCCTAAACCAGAACCGGACAAAGCGAGCGTAATGTTGTGTGATGTTGTAGAGGGGGACGCAGTCGAGATACTGCTTGCTACTTTACGACTTTAGGTAGCGCAGGATGATCATATCCCGGATCATCTCGGTGGTTAATGTCTAACACTCGAACTGGTAATGCCCAATCATTATCAGTTGTTGCTATATAGACTTTGGGTCCTACCCAAGGGCACACCTCGGCCTAAATAAGCCGCCCTTTGTGGCTTGCGCCGTGAGGGCGCTATTGCTTTCCTGTCCCGTTAGACGGTCAGTAAATGTGGGCAATAGCCGTTTTGTTACGCTGCGGCGGGCCTCGTCCTTCGTAGCGGCTCTGGCTGTCGTTCCTAATGGGCGGTCTGACAGTTACTTAGCTTGACTGTATTCGCGGTAGTGGTTTCCTTTCTTGGTGGTTATTATCCGAAGATCATTTATATAATCGAGTGGGGAGGTTCTTATTTATATACAGCTGATAACACTTGGGTATATTTATGGCTTGCAACTACTAGTTCCGCCTGTTCCGCGGTCCGTTAGACCTAGTTGCGCTACCGTTGTTCTTGGGTCTCGCGTCATGTAGTGGGCCGTTCCACATGTTAATGGTTGGGAATTCGCACAGGCCACGCGGGTGTGCGACGGAGTGGCATAGGGAGCAGTAGAATAGGCGTGAAACTTCGCCCACCCCGTCGAGGGGGGTCGTATAGATGAATGTTGAGACGAGTTGGCGTAGTGCAGACCATGCATGTACCCCGTTAGTGGGGCTGTCCGCGAGGACGTTGAAACGCGGGGTCCCGATTCCCCCGCCCGCTTTGAAATCAAGAAATTCGATTCGGACCGAGTCGATGAAGCGTTCGATGATGGAGGAGAGGTCAGGGAGGGGTTTGTGTTCGAGGTGTGGGTCGTGTTCACGTAGCACAGTGATAATCGTGTGTTTGTGGATGGGGTTACGCCAGGTATCTTGGATCGTCTTGCGTACGACGGCTGTGTTCGTGGTTGTGATGCCTGCGAGGTTCATGTAGAGGGTCGGCATTGTGCGTGGGACGAGCTCGCGAGCTTCGAAGGTTATGGTGGAGGAGGACCAGACTCTCTGGGCTAGAAGGGTAGCGCGAGTGTCTTCCGTTATGTTGTATATGAGGAATGCATTGGGGCATGTTTGGATGGGGAAGCCCTCCGGTGGGACGGGCGGGGAGACTTTGCAGTCGCGGGTGGCAGCGTTAAAGGCTTTTGCGATTTCGTCTACGGCATCCTTGATGCGTCTGGTGGCTATGGGGTTTGTTCCGGACGGGTCTGATCCGTCGTAGTCAAAGACCCGGGCGAGGACTTTTGCGCCTGGGAGTTGGATCCAGTTTCTGAGTGTGGGACGGTGCATCTCGTCGGTGAGTTGGCCCGGCGAGAGGAGGTGAACGTGGGGGAAGCCCGCTTCGGGGATGGGAGTGAACTTTCCGAGGCCGGCGGTTCCGATGTTCGGGGTGTACGCCGCCATGCTGCGGTTGATTACCGCTACCTCAAAGAAGGATTCTAGGATCTGTTCGTCGGTAAGAGCGGGCGCAGGTGCCTCAGCGGGTTGGGTGGCAGGGGGGGGCTGAGACATGGCCGTTTCATGTCTCGGCGTGTTCATAGGTTTGGTTGGGGTTTTGTCGACGGCTATCTCGTCGTCTTCGCTCTGCATGTGAACGGTTTGGGAGTTGGTCTCCAAAAGCGGGGGCTCAATGGGGTGAAGTTGTGTGGATGCGGCAGGGGGTGGGGGGGTTGTCTGATATGGTGAGGGGGTGTTTCGGCTTGGGGAGGGGGACTCTTCTCTGTACGAGTCGTCCTGGGGCCCAAGCAAAGGGTGCTCTTGCAAGACCCACCACTACAAAGTGTCTCGTGGAAACAACATGAGCTAGCCAGTTCTTGTGAAACTTAAAGCCAACCGGCAGGGGATTTTGTCCTCTCAGGCCACACAAAGGGACTACCTATGTATGCCACGGCCCACCCCGTTCGAGTCACGACTTCGAACTAGAGCTTCCCGTTCCCTTACTAGTGCTTCGTTTGTAGAACCCAAACAGGAACTACGTACGGATCCGCAATCTAGTAAAAGTCCACTGCCTCGCCAGAAGTGTGATCAAATCCGACTAACCACCTCACCATGTACATTGTAGCAAGCTACAGTGCAGTGACGACGAGGCCGAGGGTGTCCTTTGACCATGTTGGTCTCGGATGGTTTTTAGAACCCGATTCCCCCCTGTTACGAAGCCTATGTCCACCAGGGACACCCTTTTACGGGACTTGGCACGAGACCGTGGTGACAGCATCGTGAATAGCATGGTGACCACCCCTTCGACCGAGTGAAGCTAGTGCTTCTGCAAACCTCCTTTACTAAGGGAGGGCTCAGCGGGTTTAACGTCTAGCTCCCCGACCACTAGCGACGACCGAACGAACGGCTGTGGGAACTAGACAGCCGCGCGCGCACGACTAAAAAAAACGGGCCAGGTGACAAGCACAACGATTAAGAAAGTACTCACCCGTCGTAGTTTACTGTCATTTCGGACACGGCAGAGCGCGACTAATGCCACTGCGAACCTCCTTCACTAAGGGAGGACTCCCTTCCGTAGTAGTTTTGAGTCGGTTGAGCTTCACCGTCGCCAAGCGTGTCCAAACGATACTTTAACCTCCTTTGCCAAGGGAGGACTTGGCCATGGGTTGCAGGTACAGACTTCAACGAGCGCATCCAAGCGACACGTTCGCCTCCTTTGCTAAGGGAGGACTCGTTGAGCAGCGGGGCGTGCTGTCTTGACCATCGAATGCGAGTATGCGAGTCGCTGAGGACTTGCTGTGCGTTGTGCATTTGAATGGCCCTCCTCTACCGCGAACTGAACCGTGGGAAAACACGAGCAGGTAGTGGTACTGGATCAAGGAGCGCCTTGTCAAAATTTCGACACAAAAAGCCTATGCATGCAAGTCTGCTCCACAGCACAATTTTGAATTGAGTGTATGCTCTTCAGTTTTTAGGTACAGTTCACTGGGATAAATAATACATGCTATTCAGTCACTCTTGCCATGGGCCAGTGCCGAAAATTTGCAGGCAGACTCACTGCTGCCTCAGCCTGATGCACAGTTGTCCCCACTCCGACCTCAAACTGACCTCAGACCCGCTTAGGTCACCTTGATATCAGACACGTTACCTCACTTTGATACATTACCCAACCTTATTGATATGTAACTCTGTCACTCAATTTCCCCATCACACATGCGTGACGGGGAAATTCCGAGAAATGTTAGGTATAGGATTAACCAAAATGGGCGTGTAGACGAGGACGTGGCGTAAGGCAAGGCATCGATGACGTCAGGGGTGGTTTCTCTTGCACGGTCACCGCGTTCTAATTATTCCGAGTTACGGGAGATCCCAAAGTCACGGTGCTGGTCATAAACGGTGTTCTCACCAAACAACCATGTCCCTCTGAACTGTCGCTCAGTTGGCGTGCATCGAGTAAGAGTCAAAGGTTGCCCTCAACCTGGACTAGCACCATCATTTTCATACCTTCATCGCTACCACTCGCCGACAACTTTGTTTGATCCCGCCAGCCTTGCGACAGAGCAGGATCCACTGTCCTTTCGTCCTCCCTCCCTCCAAGTTCACTCACCGTCTGGAACGTCGCAAATCGTGGTATCTTTTCCAGGTTCACGACTCGACTAGGATCGCCAGCCCGCCCGATACCACAACGATACCCTCGGTCGTCATACCTATTGGCTGGTCGCGTCCTGTCGTTTTTAAATCAAGAGAATTAGACAATGTGCGCCGTTTCTCGTGCTCCTTGCTTGCGGGACTTGACAGCGATTGATAGCATTATGACCTCATCTTCGTATACCCATCGAGATACCGACGGATCACGTCCAAGTAACGCTGGGACCCACACACCGCGTCGCGTGCAGTGGGTCAGTAACGATGGAGTTCGTTTCACTCATGCTCTGGATGAACTGGGAATTGATGTACGTCCTTGTATCTATGCCTTTCTCCCCCCTTGGGCGATGCTGATCGCGCGTTACAGCGGAGTGCATTTGGGACACTCAGGGATGCTTTGGAAAGGCACCAGTCGCGAGAGCATCTTGAGGAGGAAGGCTCAGGTTCGCTTCCAACTATTCCTCCCCGAGCTGCCGTTCCCCTCCGCTCAAACACATCCGCGCCGGCCACACAAACGAATCCGTTTACAAATCCTCAAATCCCACTCTCAGCTTATCATCCTGTACACCTAAACACCGATAATCCTTACCACCCTGCTTCAGCACCTCGGATCCAGGTGTCCGAATCACAACGTACGACTGCTTCGTCAACACAGCAGAGTTCCCCTGGGACGGACGATATCAGTGACGGTATTTCCAGTAGGACGATCGTTGCACAACGTACGCACGACGTTCCCGGAGAGGTTTGGATAGACCCATTGGAACGCGAAGGATTACCCGTTCGCACAACAGCGCCTGTTCCATCACGAGACCTTGGGAGCGTCTTTCGACGCAGATCGACCTGGAGACAAACAGGCGGGGATCCTCGCCCAAGTTTGGAGGAGAAACATGTTGAGAGGCTCGCAGAACACCAAGCAGAGGGGGTGGTGCGAGCGCACACGAGGCGAGGATGGGGCTGGCTCCATCGTCGCTCGCCCAGTGATAAACGGACATCCAAATCTAAAGGAACTCGCGTGGAAATGGGCAAAGAACACAAGGAAATGAAGGGCAAGAAGGGAAAGGCAACTGAGCGAAACCGCCATCACCACCGCCATGCTCACTCCGATGTTGAAAACGACACCGATTTCACCGATAGAGATTTTCCGCGCCCTGGACGCGAACGGAGAGGTGTCCCTGCTACTTGGTTTGCACCAGTCATGCATCTCGGAGCTCATGCTTCGCATGACCACGATTACCATCCTCACCACGGTCCAAGACTTGGCAATGGTGTTCTCAGCGCGTTGCTGGCGTTATATGGCCAGGATCACGAGCATGACGATGAGGGGAGCGTGAGTGGAGCGAGTTCCCCAGGGAGGGAGAGTCGCACTAGCTCAGACGCCGGAAGCGAGGATGGTATTCTCCCAACGCCCCACCGTCCTTGGGTAACTTCTGAAGACGAGAAGCACCATGGTCACTCCACTTACGAAGGACGCAAGAGTGCCAAGGAAACCAAACAATCCGGCAAGTTCAGCCTTGGTCGTTCCCTCAAGGGTGCCTCCGCTTCGTCTATTTTCGCCCATATTCGAGCACCGTCCCTTCCTGCGTCGTCTACGACAGCCGCCCTCGTCGCGGGCGCAGGTACCCTTACAGGGGCAGCGGCACCACAACAAGCGACCCTCTCACCGAATCTGAAGAGACCTGGATATGGTCTCGTGAGGTACTCTGTGGATCAAGTCCCGTTGGTTGCTCCAAGGACTCCAAAGAGCGATGAACCAGAATCTCCAGACACGATGGCGGCCACCATCGTCGCGTCTCCTACTGGAGATTCGGAGAACTTGGCGCACAGGCTAAAAGGCGATCAAGCCCACCCATCCACGACCCCAGGCGGACGCAGGGGTTGGACCAGCAAGTTGAAGGACGTTCCGTTGCCTATGCACCTGCCTTCGGGTCGCTTCATGGGGCTTCGCCCTGGCACGCCGAAAGAGAAAGGACTTTATACGCCGGGAGGGAGCGGGAGTGCAACACCTGCGAGTGTGGGAGATACGCCCGTGGACGAGTTCGGTGAGAAGAAAGACTACTTCGACCTTAAACATATGGAGAACGAGGCGCAACGCATCAAAGAACAGGGGAAGAAGGAACGGAAGGAGAGAAAAAGGCGGAGAGAGAAGGAGATCAGGCGTAAGAGGAAAAAAGCTGAAGTTTATGTGGGTGTCCATCTACCTTTATAATTCCCGTTCGATGACTGAGATATTCGGAGTAGATCACAAGACACGTGGCTGCCATTCTTCAGAGGCAGGAGTTTATCTTGAAACTCGCGCGAGCGATGATGATGTTTGGCGGGCCTTCGCACCGACTGGCCGCGCAGATACAAAGCACTGGACGCGTCTTAGATCTCGAACTCAGTTGCATGTATCTCCCGGACGTGATGCTTATCTCGTTCGAGGATAGTGCAACGGGAACGAGTAACGTCAAGTTCATCCGACAAGGTAGCGCTTTGGATCTGGACAAACTTGGGGAGGCACACTCGTTGTATTGGAACGTAAGTAAACAACATTTCTAGCACATATATGCAACCAACCTTACGCTTCTAGGTCATTCATGATGTCATCTCCGTCTCTACGGCATCGGCTTCGTTAGATGTGCTGATGCGCAAGAAGCCCCTCTACAACTTTCTGCAGTTGGTCCTCGTCGGTGGGATGTGCTCGGCGTCAATCTGCTCCGTGTCGTTTTCAGGCTCGTTTATTGATTGCCTCGTATCGGCACCCCTTGGCGCCATCCTCGTCGCGATTCAGCTGATGAGTGTACGCAACGAATTGTATGTGAACGTGTTCGAAATCACCGTCGCTACACTCTTGAGTTTCTTGAGTGCCGCACTGGCGTCGACGACACACTTCTGCTACTCAGCTGTTGCCAGCAGTTCCGTGGTGTTGATTCTGCCGGTAAGTGGGCAAAACTGTCTGTAAACCAGCTAATCAACTCGCATACATAGGGATTTATCGTACTCTGCGGCTCTCTCGAGCTCTCCTCGCGTTCGCTGGTCGCTGGTGCCGTCCGATTATGTTTCGCCCTGATGTATTCGCTCTTCTTGGGGTTCGGGCTCGCAATTGGTGCCGAGCTATATGAGAAGATACTGGGACGGTCGGTCATAGGCCCGACCGACTACACATGCGTGGATTCTCATGACCCCGAGGGCCCATGGTGGCAGCAAACGCCAAGCCTGTGGTGGGCATTTTTGACAGTCCCCATGTACTCCTTGTTCCTGAGCCTGAGATTGATGGCTCCCTGGTGGAAAAAGGAACTCGTAAGTACTTTCCTGTTCAGACCACCGGGGGGCAAACGTTCCTCAGCGCATATATGCATGCTGACTCCCGCTGACAGATCTTGCTCATCGCTATCTCTTGTATTGGTTGGGTCACGAATCACTTTGTGAGCACAAAATTCCCGAATCAGAGCGATATCAGCGCGGCAGTTGGGTGAGTTGCTTTGTATTCCCTGGTAGCGGCCACTGTGTGCTCACGGGACATGGGGACGCGTACAGTGCGTTCGCTGTCGGGTTTGTGTCCAACTTGTACGGACGCTTTTTCAATGGGAACGCGTTTGTCGTCATGGTGAGTTTTCCCCTGAGCGACAAAGTCGTGTTTTGTTTTCTGTGAAAAAAAATTGACGAATCAATTAGATCACTGGGATTCTCTTCCAGGTGCCTTCTGGGCTTGGGAACGGTGGTCTCTTGAACTTTGTTTCGGATCAGACGTCGGGGTCGTCGAGCTCTTATACGAGTGGATTTCGGACGGCTTTGCAACTGATAGCTGTTGCGATTGGACTCACCGTCGGCCTTGGTATTTCCCTCGTCGTCGTCCACCCTGTCCAGAGTCGTCGGCGCGCTGGAGGCTTGTTTAGCTTGTGATGACAGAGACAAGGTTTGACAACGGCTCTTGGCGGATCGTCCTGTTCCAAATATGGTATCCGTAAATCCGTCCATACGGCCTCTTAGAGCGCTCTCATTCGCAACTTTGCTTGGTTGGTTCTTTCACTTGTCATATCATCACAATTACTGTAGGTGTTTTGGGGGGCTTTCAAATACTCTAGACCTTACTCTTTCTGGGACTCTTTTATATCTTTTGGCCTTTCTTCTCAATCCGAGTTAATGGCATCGAACTTGGCATACATGCCCAATATTGACTTGCAATCTTGTCCGTTCGAAAAATTGTGCCCTGTGCGAGCGAGGGAGACAACAGGACCATTAGAATATCAGCACATGTTGTCCAACTTGAAGCAACAGCGCTGGTGTATTTCGCCTCGTATTGCACGGTGTGCTCTAGCTAGCCTTGGGCTGACAGTGGGACCCAACATCATGGACCGTTTATTCCGTACTTCTCCCGGTCGGTTGGCTTGCGATGAGTTCGTATGATTCCCAGTGCCGAGTCGCATTACCTCTGTTATTCGGAATTCATAGTTCTGAACCTTGCCCATGGCGGCAAAGAATGGGAAGCGCACAGGGAAGAGATCAGATTTCAGAAGAGGAAGGTCGGACTTGGGTCGGACTCCAATTTTGTAGTACGTAACTTGACCGTCTTGACTTGGAAGTTGGCGGTGTTTCCGTAATTTACCACTCCCTGAGGACGTCCGGGAAATGGCCTTTCTGGGAGCGAGTCTGTCTCGGAGTCTCGGAACCAGTCTTGGACAAGCGGCGGCTCGGCGGGAAGTTCAGTCGGAGTTCAAATTCCTTGCTCATACACGCTGCCTACCCTTCACCGTAACTTCACCAGTCAAGCTAGTCACCTCTCGCTCGCTCGCTCGCCCGCCCCCTCCCGCCCCTCGCTGCCCGCCGCTGGTGCCAGCCAGTATGTCCCACCTCAATCTTGCGGAACAGCGCATCCTGGCAGCCGCCGGTGTCAAGGTGTCATCAGTCGGTCTCAGCGTGGACTGTCAAAACTGTGGTGGGGCAATGCCGCTCTCGATTTGTCGTAGTGACCGCAACGGCAATGGCGGCAAGCCCGTCGCCAAGGTATGCACAACCTTGCTACTCATTCCAGCTCTCTGACCTGCCCCAGCATCCACAATGTCAATCATTTCGCTTCTTTCCTCAATTCCTCTCCTTCCCGAACATTGTCTCAATGATACCTGGTGGATCCAGTTCGTCGCCTGATCCCTCTGCTACACGGACTGGTCAGCTGCCATCAACCCTGTTTCCATCATCCTCTGTGGCTGGTCCGACCTCTGTGGTCTCGGTTGTCTCTTCCGAGCAAGCTCCCTCGAAAACAAAGGTTCCTCGTCAACGAGGAGAGCCATGCACCCACCCTTCGTGCCGTCGTGCAGGAGCGAGGCGATGTGCCCGTGCCATGTGCTTGTCGCATTGCACGGAGCTTGGTGGCTGTCTCTTCCACTCCACCACTGGTGGGCCAGCCATCGACTCCGCTGTGAGCATTGAGCAGCAGCGCCCCCCGCCAGCCCCTGTTCCAGCTGAAGATGAAGATGGGTTTGACTACAGTGATTGCATCCGAGCGATCACTCACTCGCTTGCAACGCAGGTACATATGCCACAATCTGATTCGGGACCTGTTCCCTCCCTTCAGGCACTTCTTGATCGTGCGAAGACTGCTGCCCCAACACCTCGTTTCTCCCCGCCTCTTCTGTCAGCTCAGTTCTCCCCATCGCCAACGGACGACACTGATCCTCCCGTGATCGAACATACCTTTCCCCCGCTATCCCAGTGGAGTGATCTTCCCCCTTCGCCCACACAGCATCAGCCTCTGGCCTCAATGGGTTCCTATCCTACTCCAGTCACTGCCTCTTTCGTGTCTCAACCCACCCCTTCGCTAGTCAAGACAACAGTTGTTTCACGTAGCTCCAAACAACCTCGCATCACAAATCAATTGCATCCACTGTGGAATGAAGACCTTCAGCAGCTTGGTTGGCAGCGAAGCGAGCGAGAGAAGATCGAAGGACAACGACGCGCGATGGAGCTCGAGGAGAAGCAGCGCTTCTTCCTCCACTGGTATGATGCTGTAAGTAGCACTTGATGGTCCGACGGGTAGGTATCAATTTGACATGTATATAGGATAAGGCTCCGGAGATGGTACAATTTGTATCAAAGTGCCCCTTCTGGCCGCACTGGCGACTCTCTGAGGAGATGTTGGTGTCCCTCGGCGAGGATATTACGCGGATTGAGGTGTATGAAGAACAGTTGATGCGGTGGATCCCGACTGACCTCCAGCATACCTTCAAGCTGGATTCGCGCTGTCATATATTCATCCGTCGCTATGGTATCACTGAATGTCTGGACTTCGACAAGCAGTATCAACTCGCGAAAGAGAGCAGCCGTCCACGTCATCTGCGATTCAACATGAAAGCAGAACGTCATCACTTGCGCCAGAAGATCAAGCACAAAGCGAGCAGGGTCCATAATAATTCCGATTCCGATGACGAGGTTGAGATCATAGAAGCTGCCGTGACACCTCGAGCATCTGGCAAGCGTGCACGCAAGTCCAGTCCTCAACAGTCACCCGACAGCCCAATGCAAGTTCGCTCGCGACAACGATTTCGATCCCCGTCACCCACGACAACTATTTCCTCCATGATTTCCAAATCAACATCTGTCTCTACGGCCTCTTCACCATTCTCGTCGACCACGTCGCTCTCAGATAGCATCACCTCTTTCTCGTCACAGAAGAAGTTGCCATCGGGCACTACCCGGGCCGTTGTCTGTCCTGCGTGGACCGATACATTTGTGTGGCCCAGGGACATGTTCACATGCGACATGGCCGCAGGGTTTCGGCAAATGGAGGACAAAGCTCTCGTGGACGAGTTTTCTCAAGAAGGGCTGTTTCGCCTCGTCTTTCAAGGTGCCATTTTTCGTCGGCCGACATACTACGCCAATCGCAAGCTATTCATAGTCACCATCCCGTCACTTCTCACCGAGCACGAGGCTGCTGGACGCACCAAGAAGGGCAAGTGGAATGCTTATACAGCTGCGCGTCGTGTTGCCCTGGGTGAAGATGTCAAGCCGCCAGGTCGAAGTTCACGATCCAAGTAGTCATTCATGTTCTCTTTGTGTTGTCCACCTTCCACTCACTTCCTCATCTATTGTTTTGTCATTACACTGTGTCGCAACCTGTTTCACTTATCCCAACTTGTATCCATAGTATCGAGAATGTATTACTGTAGTTTACACGAAATGGAGATGTTACACAAAATAAGGACGAGGATGATGGGGATCTTTATTCTGCTTGCGCAGCTTGGAAACTGTGTATCGGTTGCGACGAAGAATCATCTCGTCAAGAAAGAAATCATACTTGATAGGTGACATCTCTCGGCAAATGTTGTGAAACCCTCCAAACCAGACGTTCGTCTGCTCAGCAATCGAAGAGTTGAAGTAGTACTTGTTATTATCGTCCAGCAGCTCGGGATATTTCTTCATATCGCACTCCTCCTGACAGAGGAGATCACTCGTCTTGTGTTTTGTCTTGTGGTGAAAGGCATCAACGCACATGCCCATTCCCTCGAAAAACGCCATCTGCCGTTTGCGAACCTCCCGCAGAGCATTGCAGTTCGAGTCATAAATCATATGTTGGGGTTTGCGTGCTCGGGGAAGTGAAAACAACTGCTGGAACAGTATCTGGGAGTCAAGTCAGTATGAGACTCAATGTTATAGTGACGTGAACTATACCAAGACATTTGAGACTGCTTCGTGATGGTACATTGTTGCACGACCACAAATGACGCCACACGGTCGAACGAACAGCTGTTCGTTGTTGGTGCGTTGACGACAGAAGATTGCCCTGAGTTTCGGGGGGTCTTTCTTTGTTCCCGCGCAGCTGTCATCGACAGCGAACGAGTCAAGAGAAGTTGTTGGTTCCAATACACCAGTGGAGTCCGTGTGAGCTTGGACGAGTCGAATGTGGTTCGTTGACGGATTGTATTCGAACCACTCGTCAACATCCTGCACTGGCAAATTATCTGAAACCGTGTCCGCGCCCGAATTAACCATGGCGTCGTTGAGTTTGGCCGTCTTCTGACGTTGAACCTTTCCCTTTCCGCTCTGGATGAGGCGTGCTTCCTCCATCTTCTGGTGAACAGGATCTTTGCACGTCTTGAAGATTTTCTCCCGGCCGTCCTGAAGCTCGTTGCGCACAGGTTGTTCACAGTGTTCAACTGCACAGACAGTTTCACGACGAGAATGGTCAGGGTCGAGAGAGCAAAAGCGATGTCGATTGCTATCGAGAGGGTTCTTGCAGTAGGGGACCGCACAGCATGGACGGCCGACAGTAACACCATCAGTAACGACAACCTCAGTAAAATGACGAGCTCCGTCCGGCATGTCGAACACTCGCATGCAGCCGTAACACGCATGAGGTAGTTCTTCTTGACCTTCAACAATGATCCGCTCATTGCGATCACGCATCACTGCCGTGAAGCGATCACGTTGTTCTCCATCGTGAGGTACATGCAACGTTGTGCGGCAAGATTCGCAGTCGTCGAGCAAGGCTAGGAGCGTGAACGCATCCCAGACCTGCTCCGTTGTGAGGGTACTCCCAAACTGCCATTCTGATATATCTTCGGGTAGACGTGAATAAGCCATATCAAAAAGGCGCGCGCAGCTGGATGCGGATACGCTGAAACCGAGACCCAAACTTAGAGAAATACCTGACGGAGTGATCGAAAGGATGACGACATACGCATTGAGCATGAGATCTGTCCAACGTAGCGCTAGCTGGTGTTCGACAAACTGGTGTTCGCCGACTTGGATGTATCGTGGAATGCCACCGTAGTAAGTGCGCGTCGAGCTGTGCACACTAAAGTTATGATGGTAGTTTGTACCACAGTCTACAATCGCGGTCCCAATGTACGATCACTGGTAAGAGGGCAGGAGTACTTACGACGGCACTTCAAATGAATAGACCATGCCGGCTGGGCACTACCTGCATGGGTGAAGACAACGACACGACGAGGTTCTTCTTTCTTGAGCAACGGCCTCCACTCGGATGTGCCACAGGTCGGATTTTGGCAGGTCTTGAATGGAGGGTAGAGTGTAAGTACGGCTAGTAACCATTAGTGACAATGTGGCAGTTCGAGTGTAAGTGTATGTACCAAGGCCTGTACTGCTTCCATACTGCTGGAACAAGCTCGCGCATGCAGCCCGTTCATTGTCTAGGGTTGGGAGTGTCCACGCAGTACCATTTATCACGTCCCACAAGAAATCGACATCATCGGGTGACATATCGAAGGAACTGGACAGAAATCGAGTGATCGTGTCGGGTAGAACAGGCGGCGGGGCGTCGATTGGTACCGTGGATGGTTGTGGCTGGAGAATGTCGTCCTTGAGGAGGCTAACACAACGAATGAAACGGGTGAGGATGGTGAGCGGCATCGAGAGAAGGTGTGGGCGTGGTTTCAGTGCTGAGAATAGGGCCTCGAGGGTGATGCTATCATCCATCTGAACGTTCGGGATTCAGTTGTGCTCGTGATGATCGAGAGTAACGATGACTTACCTTGGTCTATGGCTCGGCGCGCGCTGAGCGCTGAAGCGACAAGGGCGGCGGGGTGGCAGTGTTGGGGGCACAGCCAGAGAAAATAAAGTTGAACCACCGACCTACTGCACAGCGTGCTGACTCAGCACTCCCAGACTGGCTTCCGAGACTCCGAGACAGACTCGTTCCGAGAACGGCCAAATCTCTGATTTTCTGGCTGAGGATATCTGCCGGAATGGTGGATGCAGGCAACGAAGTTGATCCGGAGGAAACCTTGTCATGAGATGTCGCCCTTTGTTTGTTCTTTTTCGCAGCGTTTTGTTTCGCTCGTGGACCGGGCATCGTGCTCTCAGTCTGCTCAGGATAATGCTGTCGTGTTTACAACGAATGTCCTAGGATGTACCAGCGATAAGGTCTCGAAGATAGCGAGTTCCAACGTTCGATGTGGTCGGGGCTAACGTGGAGGCTTGTGGACAGTGATAATTGACCTGAGGCGCTTCAAGGAGCCTTGCTTCGAGACCCTGATGAGGATCATGATCAGTTGTGCCTGTTCAGACGTTCAGGGTTCCATTTGGGGTGAGGTGAACTGAACTGGGTAAGTAATAGTTATACAGTATAACATCCCAGTTTTCTGGGGTCGTGACGATGATTTGGGTCTACTAACCCTTGAGACCATTACATAGTCATACATCCCCTACATCGTTCATCATTGGGCACATATACAGTTCATGGAAATAACACTTGAAAGGGGTATAGGATCTGCGGGCTTCAATACAGTGACCTCATGGGATATACCGGAAGCCAGGAGTCTATCAAGGCAAAGGCAAAGTCAGTTGACACCATCATCATCAGTACCATCTACACGCTGACCTTGTCTGCCAACTCGCTTGTGTCCACGGGAGCATCACGATCCGGACATCCATACAACTCATCCCTTTT
The DNA here is from genome assembly GCA_038093975.1 of Chalciporus piperatus. Classification (NCBI taxonomy): domain Eukaryota; kingdom Fungi; phylum Basidiomycota; class Agaricomycetes; order Boletales; family Boletaceae; genus Chalciporus; species Chalciporus piperatus. Next base: position 23,787 of record JBBPTG010000045.1, read on the forward strand.
AGCGTTGTCCCACTTGTAAGACAAGTAGAGAGTGATGGCAAGCAGACACCCAACCGCCTGAAGTGCACACGTAGTTGCAAACCCCGCACTGTTATCAAAAAGCATGAGCAACCCATGACGTACGCGATGTAGAACGTTTGCGCCAACGTACATGTAACGAGGACCATCGATCGTTGGATACAAATGGGCGCCCAAGACCGATCCACACTGTCCGATGGCCATGAACATCGGAATACCAGTTGCCTTCTTCGACTCAGAGCCCAGGTTGTGCGCGTACCAAGCGATGATAATACCGATTCCAGTGTATGTCCCACTAGTGATGCAGAAAACGGCAAAGTATCTCGCGTGTGCGTTGGTCGGCACGACTAACACGATGAGGTACCCAATAGAACCGAGTAAGCAGGCACTGGCCATAACAAGTCCACGGGTCTGGAATCTGTCAGTGAAGTAGGCGGCGCTACAGAGAACGATGGCGGAAACAGCGTAGGGCGGGACAGTGAGAATTTGGGCGATCGCGTTAGCTGTGTGGGTACGTCGGGGTTAGTTGCCACCGGATACGTGAGGGGATGCGAAAAACTCACTATAACCGAATGACTTAATGATAGTAGGAAGGAACGCAGCAATACTTGCAAGGGCGCAGTTGAGACCAAAGTAGATCACACCTCCAGCGTAGATACGCCAATCGCGGAATGCTGCAAAAACGTGTGCTGAAGCACAGGGTCGCCAATCAGCTCTTCGTCCTCGACAATTGACTCCACTGCAAGCCAGCCAAAATATCTGACGGTGACTGTATCCTTACCTTTGCTCACGACAGCTCCAATATCGGCCTTGGTCCCCCTAGAACCACGTTCCAAAGCAATCTCCCTCTCCCTCGGCGTGAAGATCTTCGTGGACTCCGGTCGGTCGGGAAGGACAAATAAGGTCACAATACCGAGCAGGATGGCAGGAATACCCTATCCAGGCCGAATATCGTGTAAGCACCTGCGCACATCTCATTCGGAAGAACGTTACCTCGATCAAGAACAAAATCCTCCAATCCGACTGACCACCAACCGCACCAGCGGTCATCAATTTTGGCCCAAAGTTGATGTGTTGAACACCGAAGGCGATCAGTCCTCCGAAAGCACCGGCGACGGCAGCAAAGCCGAACCAGTATCCCATACGGAGACCTAATTCACCTCTTGTGTAGAAGAACGCTGTCGTTTGACAGCGAATAAACGGTTATAAACGGTGTGTTTGGCGTTCGAGAGAACAAAGACGCACAGAAGTAAAGGGGAATAGCGGGACCAAAACCAGCCTCGAACACTCCCATGCCCAAACGACCGCACATAAGACCTCCGAAATTGGATGCAGACGACTACAACAGTTCCAGTGAACGAAATGAATAAGTGAGGATAAGTTCAAGGACTAGGCACGCACCGACAAAGCGGAACAAATTCCCCATCCAATGGCCGTTGCCGCCACCCAACGCGAGGGTGGGAAGAGTTTAGAAGTGACCGCTGCTGGGACTTGACAAAGGATCTAATCGTACAGGTTTGCAAAGGAAGAGTCCTTGATCATAGGCAACCCACATATGAGAAGTAGAATGCCGAGTTGATCCAATCGAAGAGAACACCCGTGGGATCACCATGAAGAGTTTCCTGAGGAAGCCCTTGAAGACGGGCATTCCCTAAGTTACTCCTGTCCAAATCTGAGTTGACGCGTATGATTAGTATCGAAAAGGTAAAGAGCGCCAAACTCGATGGCAGTATGAGAAGCGGGCGAGACTCACAGGCAAAGAGATAGAGAAGACATGTAATCGGCAAGATGTAGAGGTCGAGTTTTCTGACGAGTCGCCTCTCTTCTTCAGGTGTGGCTGGGGCTGGGGCTTGGGCGAAGCTTTCGGAACCCGACTGCTGCTCGATCGCGTCTTTTTCTTCGTCCATAGCTCTAGACAAGGTTTAGTGACCAATCAAGCGCAACTTAACGATGGAAGCGAACAGGTTCGCGGGCAGAGTGCAGAGATGCACAAAAGACTCAAGGTGGGATACTCGGAGGAGAAAAAGCTCCTCGTGTCCTAGAAACGATGGAGCTAAAGTAGCGCTATATCCGAAGAAAAAGGTGCCAGGAACTTGCCAGGAACGGCCAGTCACGACGTTCAAATTGTAAGTTCCTCATAACATAAATGTCATAGTGTCCGACCTGTCTCAATGACAGTCTCATCATTATTGAATCAGATCGCCAGCTGCATGGGAAGAAGCTTGTCCATACGAGGTGCGTCAACGTTCCATCGCCGTTCCTTCGTCTGGTCGTGTATGGGGAAAGGTCACAAGAGCCATTGCATCCGGTCCGATCGAACTTTCTTACCATGTTTAGGTTCGATCAACTGCCACGTCTGCCACTGTCCGCCAGTGTGGGGCCCCGCAGGAACGACAGCCTCCCACTCTCACGGTATGTTTTCAGCTTAATTTTCGAGATCCGGGTGGCGTTATTTGGACTGCAATGGAGAATTTTTTTCCTTTGTAATAAGTATTCACGAACTGCGAGGAGGCTGCTACTTAAATATCACTAGTGGGCCTCAAGGGGGACAACTAGTTGGCCAACTAGTATGTGATGTAAGCAAGTGTATGACTTTTCATGCACTTAGCCGAGCAACTAGTTACCTGCGAGTTGCTCGCCTAGCAGGTCTGAGACCAACTACTCTTCAAGTTGCGTGGAATTCGGACGTCAAAGCCCCGATCAGCAGACACGTGTTCGCACAGTTGTTTCAGCGTTTGATAATTATATAGCCACTGTACTGGAGTCCTACTAGACTCCTAGTGCTCAAGTGAGTTATTATGTGGCTTTCGGAACACCTCTCTTCATACGGTGGCTTGCACAACGCGGGTTATCCCAATCTAAACGATCAGTACGTATCGAGGTGTCCCACCATCCACTTCGATCAAGGTCGCAACCTAGAGGGACTTGCAACGTTTACGAGTGTCGGATTCAGAACCTGCCAAACGTCTAACCGCGCTGAGCTTGTAAAGTCGACTTCCTCATCGCTCCCCACCTGACTGGGTGTGTAGCAAATATTCCTGCAGGAAAGCTGTGCATCCCAAAAACTGGTCGAGTGTCTCATTGTGGTCTTTGAAGCCATCTATAGATATTTGTAACGCGCTTTACGAACGGAAAGCGTTGGCTCACAAGGCTTCCAACTGCTAACAGGTGGTTGATAGCGCCCGCAGTAGGTCGATTGTTGATATACAAATGCAGTGTGTGAAATATCTGATCTTGAGGCATGTGCATGAGAGGCCAGTGACAATGTCATGGTCCGATGTCCTTAGGGTAAGTTCCTCAGCATCATTGCGCAATGGCATTTCTTTAGGTACTTAAGAACAAAACCGCGCTCTTGAGGTAGTATTCGAGGCAATATAAACAAATGTTTCAGGGCAGCATACCTGCTCTATCACCTTCTCGGGTACTGTACTGCTTCGCCCTCCAGGAATTCGAGTTCGACGGCCACCAGGTTGGGACATTGATCAGGGTAGTTCCCTAGAAAAACATGTAGTGTCATTCTTTGAGGATAATCCCAGGTTCACGGGGGAGCAACGGATCAATAAGTTATATAGAAGCACTGCGACGCTCAAAGGGTGAGTACCACCAGAGCTCTTTCAGGTTGGAGATGTCGGAGAACCTATACATTTCAAGAAGCGCAGAAAAAACGTGTCCTACATCACTCCAAGCACCCCAACGCGATGTGAATATCGCTTAAGGACGGCCCATTCGGCAGGGGTTGGAGAGATCTGTCGTGATGAGTTAGGAGTGACAAAGTTCAGAAGATATCATGGACGTACCGTTGTCTCGATTTCAATCGTGTGGTGACTTTGTCTCGGCCACCAAGTTTGGTGCAAATAACCAGATCCAAGGGCGGAGCGATGGTAATACTGACCAAACGAGGTCGAGGGAGGGGTCAGAGAGAGAGCGAGCAATGGAGCATGTCTCCATTTATCGCCCGGTTGCGAGACCATCTGAAGTACCGTTTAGATCATTGACGGCTCACGCCGGGTGAACCTGAAGAAGTGGGTCATCATGTGTTGTTTGATTCCTTCAGGGCTCCGAGTATGATATGGTTCTTGAGAAGGGAGTACCACTACAGGAAAGTTAATTCTTGGCCAGCGAGCTGGGGGGGAGATGTGACGCGTGAGTTCCTATGAGAATCATTGATGCCATTGTGCTGTCTTTCCGAGTCGGCAACCTGGTCTATTTCGCGTATAGTGAATCTGATCAAAGTCAAGTTCCAAGTTGTGTTCAGACACCGCACCCTAATTGCTAAGAACTTGTATTAGCCAAGTCGTTCCTCAAGGCCTCATCGCGCAACACGACGATGAGAACGGTCGCGTCTGCCCTCACACTGAGCCTGTTCGTAGTCCCTACCATCTCCAACGCCGTCCATGGATTCCAACCTCGAGAGCAGTACCACGAAGACCTCACAATCCGACCACTCCACAACGGCAAAGTAGTCACCTCATTTGCCTTCACCACCATCCTCGAAGGCGCTTCTCCTCGAGACCCTCGCGACTCTGAAAACTCAGGTGCGTGCGTGTCTCCTTCTCGGCTTAGTTGCGTCAGACATACCATTACAAAAGCCCAGCATTACACCCTCTTTCCGCTCACCCTCGGTCAAATCCTCCGCGAATACGCCATAACAGAACTGCATCTCTCTCTCAACGCTGGAAAATGGAACTATGATGCTTGGGGCTATCCAGAACAGTCGAGCGTCGGTACAGGCGCTGAGCTTTGGGCGTGGATGGCAGACGGTGGTCCTTCCTCGTGAGTCTTTCGCAATGCTGTAGCATTTCGATACATTCAACGGAACGCCCTTGCCATCGACCAACAGCATAGACGAACGGTGGACCGGTCTCCGAAACGCCCTCGCAGGTCTCTTCTGTGCCTCCCTCGGCTCTCTGGACGACCGCCGCACCTCCTCTCCTACCTCCGCATTCCCACTATCCTCCACCTCTTCGTCCATCCCAAATCTCTCGATCCCATATGCCCTTCGATACGCCTCCCTCCCGTCCGAACACGTCTGCACCGAGAATTTAACACCCTTCCTCAAACTCCTTCCATGCAAATCTCGGGCCGGCCTAGCAGCGCTGTTAACCCCCCAACGAGTCTTAGATGCAGATTGGCATGGGATTGGGGTACATGTTCGGTCGACGGGGAAGGGCGTCGAATTGAGTTTGGGTGTACAGGCCGTGCTCGATCCCGTGAGACGAGGTGTGGGACGACGACGAGGTAAGTCGTGTAATAGCAGTTGGTTTCGTGTTAGAAGTCGTTTATATGCGTGCGTTAGATTGGTCATTCCAGTCGCTGTTCGACCATACGATCGACGCGTCGTGTCCTGTTGCACGGTCGAGCACTGTCCATCTCGTAGAACCAGACAACCAGCAACACATACTATCTCCCGATCCACTTTCCAAGAACGACACCATCAGCGTTTACGATCTTGCATCTCGTGAGTACCCCACCCCGTTCGGGCGTTCTTCAGGCTCACATATTCCTTCCAGAAATACCCCTCGACATTTCCATGTCCTGGCCCTCCGAGCTCACCTTCAAATACCGTAGGTTTCCTCTCGTTCATTTGCTCTCGCGCGCTTGTTTCTCACTTTTGATAGCCCTCCCACCTTCCGCCCCACTCACTCCTCTCTCCATCAAACGCACGCTCCACGGATCATCTCAAACTCGAGGCGTCCTCTCCGTCTCACTCACCAACAATGATCCCTTCGACATCACACTCGGATACCTCGAGACACTCCCAGCACTCGTCACCCTCTGGATGCACACTATGAAAGTCGACGTCAGTGGTATCCAACGTGGTGAGTCTCATTTCGTTTCATTTCGCATCTCTCCACCCTATATGCGCTCCCCTCTTACCTCTCACGCTCGCAGATGACCTCATCTCAAACATCGTCTACCACCCCCCTCTTCTCCGTCCAAGCACCCACCACAGTCCCTCGATTTTCCAAGCAACCCTCACAATTCCCGCCAAGAGCACCCTCCGACTCTCCATCGATCTCGGCAAGACGTTCTTAAAGTACACCGAACACCCCCCGGATGCGATGCGTGGCTGGGATCTGCCTCCCGCCGTCCTGTTCCCCGTGTCCGTGTCAGATGCGGACGGGTCGACGGGGACGGCGTACCAGGTTAGGAGCATCGAGAGACGGATGTACACTCCAACGCTTCTCGTCGATCTGCCCACGCCTGATTTCTCGATGCCGTACAACGTCATCATACTCAGCTGTACGCTGATGACACTCATCTTCGGGAGCATATTTAACTTGCTCACGCGGAAGTGGGTTATCGTGAAGGTCTCCGATTGACCGGAGAGGTGCAGGTGATTATAGTTAGTCTCGGATGATCGGATGTAGCATTGCTGTGGAAAGGACGCCAATAGACGGAGTCTAGTAGGCATGAGAGGTAGAACCCACACTTATCCAACTCACTTCACAATTCTTGAGCAAAATGAAATTGTTTGAAAAAACGGTGGGTCCCGTTCACCAAGACAGAATAGCATCGTGTCAGGGAGGGACGACGTCCAAGTCCAGAGCTGTCCGCATCCTAGTCCGGACTTCATGATTTAAGATTATTATGCATACGGACGATAACGGTACTATATTCATCCCTCACTTTTTATTCTTCGTCAATGTCATGATGTCTGAGAGCGGTGATACCTGGTGTGACGGTACGCCAATAGAGCTTGATCGCTATGTGGTGCCCATGGTATGGATGTTGTAAACACAGACGTTACGGGAAGTACCACTGGTGTCTGAGCAGGAGGTCGAGTAGTGCATAACAGGGGCTATTATAATCAAAAAAGGAAACAGAACAGCCACAACATACGCTTACCGCAATCCTATCACCACGTACGAGACCACCAAACGACCGCCAAGTCCAAAGCGCAATAGATTCAGCCCTCATGTCGACCGACCCATATCATGTCGTACAACATGAAATCCAGTCGTCGCTGCAAACGGCATCTACGCTACGTGCTTCATACCTACGTATTCGTAGCATGGCACGCGAGGGCAGCGAGGAATTAATCTGGGCTCGTAATGAGGTCAGTTATATTCCTGTGTATTTGTCCTGCCGACGAATGATGTACTCATTCCGAATTCGTGGTGCGTAGCTCAAAGCCACCCTGGCGGCGCTAGAAGCAGACCTTGAAGATCTCGAAGAGAGCGTCAAGTACGCATGTAAAACTATTTCATGCCATCATTCACTGACGCTGGGCTGTAAGGGTAGTGGAGTCGACGGGTCCACGTCTGTTTAACCTGGATGACGCAGAGGTGACGGAGCGACGGCGGTATGTCGGGCGAGTGAGAAGAGAGATTGAGGTTCGTCTAAGCTGCTTGACTTGAGGCTTTTTGCCCTGTTGGAACATTGACCGTAAGGGCAGAGTATGAGAGCCGAGGTCGATGACACAACGGTACGGATGGTTGTTCTCTCATTTACGAACGAACGACGCTTACTTCTCCCTTTTGTCTACTCAACAGCCACCAGCTCGTCCTCAATCACCATACACACCAAATGCAGCCGCAGGCAGTTCACGGTCACCACTTTCGTCGGCTAGCTATCTACCCCAGAATGATAATCAAGACGAGGAAAATCAATGGGCACAAGAAGAGAGACAGGCAGGTCGTTCCTCTTGAACGAACATCGTGGTGAAACCAAATAACACCATTTACACCCTCAGCTCATGATGGCGGAGCAAGACCGCACGATGGACTCTATATCAGGGACGCTATCCACGCTTGCGCAGCAAGCTGGCCTTATGGGCCATGAAATCGGTCAGCACAACGAGTGAGTACCATCTCAACGCTTCCCAGTATGACGCACGCCAGGTATTGCTTGCTCACGTGATTCGTAGAATGCTCGGCGACCTCGAACAAAACGTTGATCGCACGGGTTCCAAACTCGATAGCGCCATGCAGAAAATGAAGAAATTCATACGGCACACGGAAGGTACGCGGAATCCCTTCTTTCTTTCCTTGACGTGCTTTCCCGTCCTCTCGTTCCTCACGCACGCACGTTCTGCAGACACCAAGTCGGGATGGTGCATCACGATTTTAATCATCGTGCTGGTCATTTTACTTTTGGCCGTCATATTGGTTTGAGCGGTCACGGACATGTAGAAGATGATACCCTGCACGGAGACCAGGCATGTCACTAACTGATGAGCTCTTTAATCTATCCACTTTATTGGCGGCTTGGCATAAGTTTATTGCACTTACCTGACATGCATTCCCCGCTTTGTGCGCCGGTGATCCGAACTATGATTGAGCTCCTTGGAAACTCGAGGTCGGAACATCGAAAGTCATACGATGTGAGCGCAGCTCCGAGCGTAAACATGGAAACACGGGAACTTGCCATGGTCGGAATTTCGCCATGGAAGGTTCAATGCCAGCAAAACATCGAAAGATAATGTCAAAGCAGAGTAAATTTCTTGGACTGGATAGGTTCGTGATTCGTCCCGGTGCCATTGCTATCAAACTTGCGTCAATTTTTCAAGTCTTTGAAGCTTCTTTTTTTGTCCTTAGAGATCCGAGCGACATTCGGTTAGATTGGCTTTTGCGTTCCTGCACACTAGTACTGTTCGGGTTAAGAATCGCAGTGTACACTCTGGGAGACCGAGGCTCGGGTGTGCACTGATCGGCCAGAGCAAGAGCTACTGCGGCTTCTGGCAACAATCGGTTCGTTATGTCTTCCGTGGAACGTGACGCCCTGTAGCTCCCGATCCAAACGCTGCCTACTGGGAGCGTGCTTCTGTTTCCACGGCACCTGCCATACTACCAAGCGTCTCATATCGCCAGGTATACGGAAACACGTCACCCTCGTGTTCTGAGTAATGCACTATCATGCCACCGCCCTTATTCCCAATGAAGTTAACCCCATCCCTGCTAATCCAAACGTTGCGCAGCTTTTGTTGCATGGAGGGGATGATGTCATGATGAATAGAGTTGGCTACAACGAGCACTTCTGATGCATCCACCCGAACGGAGTTCGATGGAAGTGGAAGCGAAGGGTCTGCGTTTGCCGAGAGCTGCCTCAAGGCACTCTTCAGCATTGATGGGTTGGGCTTGTAAGCGCCAACTTGTTGTGCGGTGAGAACAAGGGAGAATGGAGAGTCAGGTGTGATCGTTGGGTACGCAGACCCTGGGTAACCAGACAAGCACAGCTTTGCATGCGTGCCGGCGAAACTCCTATCATCGACGTTGGAGAGCACGATGAGCGCAAAGTGTTTCTTGAGTCTGTGAAGGGCCTCGATTGTATCTGGGAAGGGTTTCCAGTCGGCTATGGATGCTCCGAAACGTTGAGCATCATCGATCGGAGGTGGGGGGGTGATTGTAGCTTCTTGAGTAATCTCAGACGTGGAAGCATCCTGGGTATCCCCTCCAGCTTCTTCCCCACCAATACCCGCCGTCGTCACCCCACCGGGGGTAGTAAGTTGACGATAAGCCAATTCCAAAATTTTGGAATATGGTGTACTCGGGAATTTCATCTGCAACTTTCCCTCGACCCCTGCATAACTAACGAGGATATCCTCCCTCGACTTGTCTGGAAAGACGGCGGAGAAAGCATCGAAGATGGCAGACTCCCAATCGATGAGGGTGCCATAAACGTCGAAAATGAGGGCTCGATGGTGGGTTAATTTCAGGGAGGGCGCCGTGTTAGAAGATGGCGATTGATCTGCCATTGGTGGAGTCACTCGATGGGTAGGACGTGGACGGATAGGATAGCTGGATGCAACGAGAAGACGGTGAGCAGGACAAGGCAAGGCGATTCGCGATGTTATTCGTAGTTTCGTCGAATGTTCGTTCTTACAGAACTTTCTGATTCACTTTGCTTGGTTATAGGGGCGATTTATCCCAAAATGGAAATTATGCGGATCATTCTCGCGCGTTTTTCTGCTTGTTTCAGTGACGAGATTCATGTGCGTATGCGTCACTGATCAGCGGTGGTTGTTATTCAACTTTCCGGTCTGACCCATTCACGTACAGTCAGGGAGAGACAGACTTTTTGCTTATATTCGGATGGACTGTTAGTTCTGCAGAGCGACATTGAGTTCGAACAGTAGGACGACGGTTAGATTAGATACGTTCAGCACTGAGCCATGAAGTTTGCTCGGTGAGTACACATCAATCTATTTCAGTAGCAGCAATCATCCCCTGACTCTCTCGCTCCGCAGATACCTCGAAGACACTCAGGTGGGACCCACGTATTGTCGGTGGCATTGTGCTCCTGCTGAGTTCTTCTCCACAGACTCCCGAGTGGAAAAAAGCCTACATGTGATGAAATTTCCTCATCTTGACCTCTGTATACTAACGCGCCTCCTACCTCGTTCGTTGTGATTTTCAACAGAGGTTACCGTGGGCTGAAAAGGCAGCTTGGTATTATTCGAGCACAGCCCCCGCAGCAACTAGATGCTTCGTGCTCTATTGGACTCGGAACGACGGAGGTCGATCATATCCACCAGTCAGTTTCAAATCACGAGGAACGACATGAAGATACCAAAGGTACAGAAGCTTGTTGACACCCATCTTATTCTTGACGATCGGAATTGGATCCCCACCAGAAACCCAATTCATTCGTGGAAATACGACGTCAACGAGAATTGCGAAACATTGGGTTGCCTCCATCGACACCCCAACGCATGATACCGGGGGTTTGAGTACCCAATCGCTGGCTCCGCCTGTGAGGCGGAGAAGCAACCAGGAGCGTAGTGAGTCATGGCGGTCTCACAGCAATCGAACTGCAACGCGAACGAGATATGACAGGACCCTCCTTGAGTCTGACAGTGGCTGCTCTTCCATCACGAATTACGGGAACGTCTTTGAATGCACCATCCCAACAAACTCCGTTACCGCCCCGCACCCTTCGTTCTCTCTCAATATTCCCTTTCTTCAGGGATGCGGGTGAGTATTCGCATGGTAAAACGCTTATCAAGCACTAATGTCAACTTCGACAGGATCATCTACACCACCACCATTACGTGCCATACTTGCTAACTTGCCAACTCTCGAGGCTACATTTTTTGACCTGCTTGACGCCGAGCTAGATAAGGTCGAAACATTCTATGCGGAGAGAGAAAAAGAAATGCGTGAGCATGGCAAGAAGCTACGCGAACAACTCGACGAACTTGGATTACACCGCCAGAGGTTCTACGTACGTGTCGTCGTTGCATGCTAGGCGGGTCCCCGTTTCCGAACTTCGACCTCATTAGGAATCAAATGCGCGTTCTAAAGCCCCAAGCTGGGCAACCAAAGCGCACCTTTCTGTAACAGTTACACTGTCATCACTCATCCACTGGCACAGAGAGTCCACCCCGAAGACAAGCGAGGTTCATATCACCGGCGGGAACGGTAAAGTGGCGTCTGAATCCGGGCGTGGTGGTAAATAAATATTATCTCTCGAGGCCCTTTATTCAACTTACGGTTCCCAGGTCGTCTCGGTCTCGGTGACACGTCTACTTCTGGGACACAAGCGACCGAACATCGGCCACGCAGTGGCGATGATTCTTGGCCTCGAAGCAAAGACTCGATAGCGAGAGGCGAGGAAGAGAAAGTCGGCGAGGAAGATGCCAATTTTTCTCCAAAGAGCGTGTCCTCTCCAAAGGCCACAGACGAATCCACCAGGTCACCCCCCGAACGCGCGAATAGCCTCCCCAAGCTGCTTCTTGGAGGGGGAAAACATCCCCTCCACCCACGCGAGTATCAACACGCGAAGAGACGACTTCGAAAGGCCGTCGTGGAGCACTACAGGTGAGCTGTGACGACGTTTGTTGTTCTTCCTCGGACATCGTTCGATGGATGGATGGCCAGAGACAGGTCAACGATAAGGATGAGCCCAAGGTGTTACGGGATATTCCGATTTTCCTTTCCGTGTCGTGTTCTCGACGACGAACACGATCCTGACACGACCGATATTTATACATAGGGGCCTCGAGGTGTTGAACAATTACAGGGTGAGCTTTTTTACATACATCACATGTGTTGTGCGTTGACATTCCAGCCATCCATCTTGACATTGTGGATCACGCTGGATCGGATTTGCGATCGACCTCGGACTATCATCATGCTATTTTTGGTTTTCAACATGCTGGTTCTGTCTCCTGCGGCTATCGCTCTTGGTCTTCCAGATTCTTAACCTTACTGGATTCCGTAAAGCTCTGAAGAAATATGAGAAGATAACTAAGATCCCTGCGCTGGATGCCTACATAAATGAGAAGGTGAGCGACTTCACCCGTTCATGACGCGGGAACGACAGGGCGTCAACTCTCGACAGGTGGAGCCTTCCGCTTTTTCATCTGGTGCGCAGGTTAGCACAATGCTGAAAGAAATGGAAGACATGTTTGCCATGCGATTTGGTAAGTTCTCTCGTCGCGGAATTTGGTGCGTGAGATATCCACCACTTACACGCGTATCTCTTGTCTAGAGCGCGGAGATAGGAAGAAAGCGATAGACCGTCTCCGAGTGGGACCGTTAGTCAAGTCGCACCACTTCAGCACGTTCCGCACCGGAATGTGGTTGGGGCTGTCGGTTCCCGCCATTGTGGGTGGGGCTTATTTATGTAAGATTCTCTTCCATTTCGTCGTCATTGGATATTGTATCTCTGAACCCGTGTCGACAGCTTTCCAGGAGAACGTACGGGCACAGCTCCCGTCCTGGAATATCCTGCTTTTCATATACTCGATCTTGGTGGTACCGGTTCTTCTGGCATTGCTCATCGGTATCAACATTGTCGTCTGGGCGCGAGAGCGAATAAACTATGTCTTCATCTTCGGTATGCACTCAGTCTCGCGTCAAATTCTTTAACACAAACGACCGATCAATCACGTAGAGTTGAATCCGAGATCGAGACTTGACCACCATGAATATTTCGAGGCGCGTGTTAGTTTGTCTCGCCGGATAGATATTGACGAGGCTCTATAGCTTCCCGCCTTCCATCTCTGCACGCTTGCCCACGCTTTCTGGTTCTCTCTGGCTCAGATTGGGCCGCCTATGCTGTGGCCTTTAGTATGGATGGCCGTCACGTTGCTGGTCATGTTCAATCCAATCCGAGTAAGCCTTTCTCGTGTTCGGATGTTCGGAAACTACCTCCAACCCGCAATTAAGAGTTTCATGTGGGGTCACGCCCGCTGGTGGACCATCAAGAACATCGCCAAACTTGGTACCAGTGGTATATGGAAAGTCGAGGTGGGTCACTGCATCCAAGTACAGCACGTTCGTTCCGACGTCTGACAATACTTTAGTTCGCAGATTTCTGGCTCGGGTAAGATCCACGAGGCTCTCCGTATCTCCTGTTCCTCACGCACGCATTCGCGACCAGTGATCAGTTCTGCAGCCTCGTCTATTCGCTTTCTAACCTCTACTTCGTCGGTTGTTTTTACACACGCTCCTTCACTGGCAGTTTCCCACTTTCTTCCACCGACTCTGGTTCACCCCAGCTTGAAACTGTTGGCCGAAGCATTTTTCAGAAGCTATTGTCCTCTGCCTATGATCCCGCGGCGCAAGCAGCATGGGATACGTGTGGTGCAGGTCAAAACTGGGAATGGTATTTCCTTCTCGGCGTGTCACCCTTTATCGTTCGTTTCGTACAAAGCTTGAGGCGATATTGGGACTCGAAGCTGCCTATCCATCTCATCAACGTGGGTAATATCCTTACTTTCGTACCTCATATACTCATCAGGTCGTTCTACTAGGCTGGGAAATACGGGATGGGGATCCTTTACTATTTCTTCTACTATTATTGGCGACACAAAAGTGCGTAGTTCCTCCATTCATCGTGACGACTCGTTGACTCAGATTGTGGTGCAGAGGACGTCAATTACGGTGCAAGCTACATTCTGTGGTGTTTCACCGCAGCGGCCTATGCGATGTACGCTTGTGCTTGGGTATGTGTCCCTGTTTCTTGGGCACACATACGACCTCTAACATCCGTGGTTGCAGGATTTTTTGATGGACTGGTCTGTGTGCAAACCTCACGCTCGATATCCGTTGCTGAGACCAGAGCTCGTATACACGTCGCAGATACCAGTGCGTCATCTGCTCTTCCCCTTTCGAATGCCCACTGACTGTCGACTTCTCTAGTCGTATTACTTTGCTTTGGTATGAATCCCGTCTCTCATCCTGATTTCTGATGCTGATTCAATACGTCGTTTAAAGGCGTCCAACTTTATCATCCGTTTCGTCTGGCTGAGTTACATCCCCACCCAAGGCGCAAACCTCACCCTACGCACCTTTATAGCCGCGATGTTGGAAATATTACGACGAGTGCAGTGGAACTTTTGTGCGTGTTTCTTCATTGTGTTCGCCAACACTCGTTCCATATTTTCCGCCATGGGCGCTCGACACTGATGATTTCTTTTAGACCGGCTCGAAAACGAGCATCTCGGTAACATGGACCAATACCGGGTCACGCGCGAGGTACCCCTGCCGTACAGCTTTGATGTACATTCGAACGACGACGAAGAGGAAGAACACGAGGACGTTCACAGTGCACCTTCGTGGTTGGGGAGACAGATGACACGGTTGAAAAAGGGCGGCGGCAGCGGGTAGTCTCAGGGGGATCATGGAGTATTTGGGCAATCGCACCGCCGGATGCAGTGATGCAGACCATGTACATATAAATATTTGAATCCTGTATGATTTACATGTGTCGAAGGCCGTAGAAGTCCAGGAGAACATGTCGTTGACACAATTTATAGACAGCATATCTACGCTCGAGGTGTTGCCGGTTGGGCTTGGAGGTCTTGGAGTATGTGTTCGGTTCGATATTACTTACCTGGAAACGAAAAGGGCGAAGAGACAAGGGATGAGTTCCTTTCTCCCTCCTGCACTGCATACTGCTTGGCGCTGGAGACCTTCGCGACTCGTCAAAGTCTCCTTGCACTGTATCAGAACAACTAGTGCGTGGGCTGCCCAATAGGTACCGATGCGTCCCGTCCTAAGAAGATTAGAAATGCACTATACCATTCCAAGCGCTCTTGCAACAAAGCCGACTGGAGACGAGATGGTCTCCGGTTCGCACCGTAGACACGCAATACACAACCCACAACGGACTTACTGGGATTCTTGTCGAGACCGATGTGGTATATATGAAATGAAGGGTGATAATGGTAGCTAACAAATGATATTGCGTGTAGATGCATGCACGTACAACTAGTTGAATCTATCAGTAAGGCGCAGCAGCAGCCTGGCACTAAAAGACCAGAACACGTAAGCACACCCACGAATCACACAAAGACAGACACTTACAGCCTTGAGCTGATCAAGGTACCACGAGCAGCTCTGCAAATCCGCCTTGTCCAGGCACTTGGTGAACTCCTTTGCCTGAACCTCGCAAGCAGGAGCGGATTGGTAAGGTTGTTGCTGAGCCTGGGCTACTGGCTCAGGAGCATGGGCGGCCGAGCTAGAGCCACCAAAGAGCATGCTGGAGATTCCGTGACCAATAACTGAACCGGCAGCAACGGAACCGGCGGTGGCGGCCATCTGAGCAAACATGCCTGGTTGGGCAGACTGAGCAGCGGCAGGTGGTGCGGGGGCGTGAGCAGGGTTAGCGTGAGCCGCTTGAGGGGGCATAGCAGCAGTGTGAGCACTGCGGGATTGCTGAGCAGGAGCAGGAGCGGGCTTGGGAGCGGGACGAGAGGAACGGGAGGAGCGCTGTTTGACTGGTTAGCAAGAAATACGAGGTGCAGGGAATGACTTACAGGCATGGTGGATGGTGGAGGTCAAGAAACAAACGATGGGCAAGAAACAAACGTGTGTCTTCGTGCGATCTGCTTGGCCGGATTTTTTGAGTGCCGGTCCTTTTTATACCCTCGGCGCCGGACACACGTATGACGCCCGGCGAGGATCGTGGAAAACGTCTGGAACACTCCGGTAAATTACCTTGTTTGAAAATTCCCATTTTGGAAATATACCTTGAATCACTGCCACCAGACTGAAACTCGGACGAGGAGGATGGCGACGGTGGGACTTGGAACGTGCAGATCACTGGCACACCACTCGCGCAGGTGGTCGACCGTCGCTACTCGCCACTATGCATCAACAGCGCTCAAGCAGGGGAAGAAACCAGACACCTCCACAACACCATCCCCGTCTCGGAAGTCCACCCCTACAGTCAAGTCAGAACCCGGAACTTCCGATGCGACTAAGAAGCCCAACAAAGGGGGGCTTGCGACTAACGTGGACGAGAAGGCTATGGAGGCCATGAAGCGCTTTAAAAAGCTGTACGCGACTGCAGACGTCTGGGGCTCGTCGATGGAAAACCTGGGTACGTTTATACACCCTGCTTGGGGTAGCATACTTACGCAATACCAGACACCGAGATACCTTATGACCTGCGTCTTATGGTCAAGTCCCTCTTCGCGAGACCGATTCTAGCACCAAGCAAATTTGCGTATGTACAATGAGCACGTCCCTCTTCAGTGTCCAATCTGACACCTCGAACAGTGATCTCTGGTATGCAATAAAGCTCAACACGAGGAACTGGATGAAGAACACGTATAGGTGCGTGCCCGACGACCTCTCCCAGGACTCACCGTCTTATACCACCACCCCGTCATTTCAGCATGTTCGTCATGGCACGAGCGAACGCCTTCCCAGGACGAAACGTCAAGCTCGACTTCCGGACGTTAGGTCGCATACTGAGTGTACGAAACAATTCTCGCGATGCATTATTGGCTCCATTCCGACAAGTAGCTCTGGAAACGTACCGGAAAGTGAACACTTCCGTCGCAAGGTTTGTACCGGTATCGATTTCCTGCCTGTGTGTTGATCCATATCTCTTGCCACGATTAGAGGGCGTGAAGTGACGGTGAGAGAGTACACGGCTGGCCCCTTTGAGGAGAAATCTGTCAAAGCTCTCCGACGGCGCGAAAAGGGTCAAACTTGGACTTGGAGTCTCGTCACTGACGTCTCCGATTTGGCTCTCTACCCTACTAAGAGTAAGCTACTTCGACTTCGTTCTTGCGTCCTTGCACACCATCTGACACTCATCCCTGTGTCTAATGTCCTCTTAGAGCCAAAAGCACCTACACCTGTTGACGTCGTATCTCTCCGAGCCGGTGAAGTCTACACCGAAGAGGCAGATCCCATTAACGGACACCGTCTCCTCATCCAAGCTCTCGTCAAGTTCGATACCACGCATGTAAGTCTTCTTCTCATCTGATGGTGGCGCGCTCATAAATTTCTCCCTTTCTATCCCCACCTTCCCGTCAAATCGCTCGTATAGAAAATCGACATCGTCGACAAGCGTGGACAACCTGTGGATTCCGACCTCACAGGTACTCGCAAAGTCGTGCAATATCTCCTCTTAGAAAAAGTCGGTTGGTACGATACACCATGGAGGATCAAAGAACAGTTTTACAAGGTGTAGTGGGGACGTCGCATATTTCTTGCTTGCTATCATATGTGCTACCGATTTGACCACATGATTGAATCGCTATTCTCTCCCTAGTGAAGCCTTGAGGGTCCGGTGTGAAGACCGTCTGGCTTTCGACAAGGTCAAGGTATTTCTTTGTGATCCTTCTAAGTATGCGAATACAAATTTGGGGATCCTATACACTGCTGGGTATCATGCGTGTCTGCAAGGCGCCGCTATCAAACTTTCTCTTTGTCGGGAACCGCTCTACCGATGCCATACCACGTTCTGAAGATCTCCTCTGACCGCTTTCGCCCCAGCGGCAGTCCAATCGTGATACGACGCATCCGACTCGGACGTCGCCCGATCGACGACTACGGAGCTACAAGCGAAGCCACTGATGACTCGACGGCTCGAGCGCTCAAGCTCAGAATACGAACCTGTCGCTTTTCTCAAACGACCCGCCCTCGCCCCCTGAATCGTCCCCCACTGATACTTGGGTTCTCTTTGCTGCGGTCGACGCTCCTTTCTTGTTCTAATATATCCTCGGAAAGCAGCTTTGCAACCACAGACCGAGACGAGACTCGATTCGACTCGGGACTCACCCCGATGTAACAAGATTCGTAAAACGGCAAGGAGCCTCATTGCCCCCATCGCACCCCATGATCATCACCTCATACGCCGCCCCAACGACATTGGGAGTCCTGACAGACCCCGAAAAGTACCCGCCAACAAAAGGCGCGAGAGCGATGGAGAAAAAGGAAGTACCAACGCAGAGGGCGATATCGGCGTGTGGAGGGATGGTGATGGTTTGCCGGATTGGTCGTTGAAAGGCGGAGGCGACGGCAGCCGTGTAGCCCAACATGCAGGTGGGTAGGAGTAGGTGGTAGGATGATTGGGGGTGGCATTGGATTTATCGGAGGGTAGGGGTTGGTTGGGTTGATAGGTACTATTTTATCATCGACACAGTCTCAACTACATACAGTGCGAGCTACGACATACCCTGTCTATGTACACATCTAACTCTACGTTTTGTCGGAGGTAAAAGGCTGGCACTCGCACGGCCCATCGGTCGTGTGCTATTCACAAATATGAGCTAAAGGGAAATCCACTGACGCCCAGAAGACATACCTTGTTATTAGGACATTGATATGCCCCCCACTCAGCCTGCTCAGGCGCTTCGAATATAACTTCAGGCTTGGGGACATCCTGACTGTTGGAAGTGGATGCCTTCGAATTCACCTGAATGGACTGCAATGGAACTGCAAAGAAGAACATCCATCAGCGAGCGCACTTAGATAGTCGCTATGGACATAATGAGAGAATGACTTGCCGGCCGCAGGAGACGTTCCCTGGCCTACTGCAGTCTTTTTTGGTGCGACTGCATCCTGGGTCCCCGCGGTCGGCTTAAGCAACAGCTTGTAAAATTCAGGCATAGCATAGCAACAACAATAACCCAACGGCATCAGCCAAAGGAGTGATGCCAGGATAGAGATCGCTATACGTGACCCTTTGGAGGTGTTGTCATCTAAGCATCCATGTCAGCCACGTCTACTCGTCAGCCATTCATTGCATTTTGAGGGACAAAGACGACACTCACCCCATTTGAACATGAGGGGCAAGACAGCATTCAACCAAGCTTCCCCACAGATCAAAACAAGGAAGAGCACGATGACACATCCAGCGGGGGAAAGTACCTCCGGAGATCCATAAACTGAGCCCATCACGAGGGCTACCAAGATACAGAGAAAAACAGACCCTGTGCAGCGGACGACCCCGCCCGACCCATCGCTATCCACCATTTCTTGACCACAGGACGAAACTGTGATCCCAATGGACGCGAGCAAGATGGCGAGTGGAAGTCCTGCGCATAAAACCACTCGTAGGGTTCTATGCAAAATCTTTTTGGAAGAGGAGGCGACTTGAGGGCGTTGGACAGTCTGCGCGGTCATGATGGTAAGGATGGGGCAGGTCTGACTGGATAGGAGCTATTTGGTGAGACAACGGATAACGCCGGCCCGGATCATGGGGGTTATAACGTTGCTAGAAATGTTGCTATCAGGAAAAAAGAGGCGTTTTCTACCGCTTGTGCGGATACCTAAAGATGAGTGTATTGTCCAATTGTTAAACGGAGACTCAATATATCACAGATGCATAATAACCTCTGTGCGTCGTCTATCTAATCCTGAAACGGGGCAGACATTCATACTGCTTGTAGTACACGACCCACCCCGTATAAACGTTATGAGTCGTCAGAAAAACCCGATCCAGAATGAACAACGGACATACTACATACACCGGATGCCCATAGCTCTTAAACCTGTCGTTTCCATCCGCGTCTGAGTTGTGCCCTGGACGCTCTGCGCGACACCCGCTCCCTCGACCCTGGTTTATACCTCGACAAACCTCGCCAATTCGTCTTTGAAACGACCGAGTGGAATCATCTCCAAGCGGACCAAATCAGCTGACGTAGACTCGTGTCCATGAGGGTATCTCCTCATCATCTACACAGGCCGTATTTGGCAGGGTATCATCCTCAGCCCACCTCTCGCAACTTATTTAAACCGACGAGAGCTTAAGGAGAGAACTCACAACGACTGCACATGTTGGGGCGTGACGTTGACCACCGAAGCTGGTCCCAGTGATCAGCACGAGGTCGATCACGATGCAGGAATTATATATTCCATGGAGCGGCGGCTGAAGCGCTGACATCCCAAGATGCCGAGTGGGTAGTTTTGAATTCCATCGTACACGTTGTTTTGACTTAGGTGTTGGTGATCGTCCCGTCGTTTGTCCTAGTAGGGTGAGGGGGCTGCGCGCTGCACGAATGTGAACAAGTTCAAGCGTGCGATTGACATTTACCAGTAGTGTAGAAACACAGGATACGAAACTTGAAATACAGAATTCTTTGTATCCACTGTCACCAACGCCGATACTAGCAATGGGAGGACCTTTGTATCTTCCGGAAATGATATATTCCTACACACTTGACCTGTTCGACGGATGGCATCGTCCTCTGGGAGATCGCGGAGATCATCCGAGTCGATGCAAGTCAAACCGTTACCGACTCGGACCGGCGTTACAGTCACGGACAGTGTCACTTTCTCTCAAATAGCAGGCAACTCACTGATCTACTGATTATCTTTGACACAGTCAGGATTTTAGACGATGCACACTACCTCAGAGCTATCATATGGTCACTTCAATGGAGATTGACTTTTCTGTGGCTACAGTTATAGCCACAGAAAAGTCGATCTCCAAGATCTGGCACTACACCTCTGATGCGTAAAAAGGGCCCTGGTATCCAGTTAAAGTGTTGTCTCTTGCAGTCGGTAGATGTGTTGTGTCGATACTTTGCTTTGTGTTCGGAATGCAACCGTTGATCCTGGGGTTGTCCTTGGTTTGACCAGACTACGCCACACCGTCCAGGCGAAGTACCATTGCCACCACTGACTTATTGTATATCTCGGTCTATCATGTCACGGAAAGCAACCACCAAGTCTTCGCTCCCTTCCACCAACAAATCTACCAACAAAAAGCCAAAGAAACCGCTCAAAACTGTCAAGCTCACATGTCCCGATGGCAGCGATGAACCACCGTCAAAGAAACACCGCGCCGGTTTCACGGTACGTCTTAGCTTGCTATACGTGTCCAACGCTCACTTGCCTCTTGTCCTAATCACAGCTGTCCAAACCACCCGTATTCGATCTGACCGGGGACGATGTTGTCATGGGATCGAGCTCACAAGGTCCAACCAGTTCGCAGGTGTCAAAACCTGCCATGCCTCTCAGTCAACGGTCTTTGGTAGATATCAAGGGAAAGAGTAGGGAGACGAACTCGTCGGCAGTTGAAGAGGAGGATAGACTATGGGTGGACAAGTACGAGCCTAGATCAGAGGTGAGTCAACACTCCTGCAACCACTTCTCTCGACAACCTTTCTTGCTCTTCCGGTGCCCGCTGCATTGAAATGAACCAAGGTCGAACTCGCAGTACACAAACGTAAGGTCGAAGACGTGCGTCATTGGCTCCTCGACGCTTTTGAAGGTGGTCCGTCGGCGAAACTACGAAAGTATCGCGTACGTGTTAGTCGAGATTGTTGAATTACCTCAAAAGCTCATTGGGGACCATCCTTGCATTGCAGCGCATTCTCGCCCTTACTGGTCCTGCTGGGACAGCGAAAACCGCTACATTACGTGTTCTATCAAAGGAGCTTAACTTTGAGATTCTGGAGTGGCGGAATAGCATGAACGAGCGTGGACCATCTAGCTTTGCGGACGATGATGGTTCGTGTCGTATACCGAATTTGCACCACTGGCAGTCTATATGAAACGTCTGCTGACCCTCACAGTTGTCTTTCTGCAGAGGAACCGCGGTTTGATACTGAAACACTCTTCGACAAGTTCCAAGCCTTCCTAACGCGCGCAATGACGTGTAATAGCGTATTTGGCAACGTTACCGCCCAGAAACCCCCTTCTTCGGGATCCCGAGTACCCTCACAGTCCAGCTCTCAACCAGCTGCCCCCTTGCCAAAGAAACGACAGCTCGTCCTCCTGGAAGACCTTCCAAACCTACTCCATCAGCCTACGCAGGCGCGCTTCCAAGCATCCCTACGATCTCTATGTATCCCAGCACCCAATTCCGATACACCAGGTCCTCCCATCATTATTATTGTCTCAGACTCAGGTCTTCGTGCTGAACAACCAGACGATGATACGTGGGACGGAGGAAGTGGTGGACGGAGGTGGGATAAAAAGGAAGTATTGGACATCCGGAACGTCCTAGGGCCCGAACTGCTCACGAGCCCATATGTGACGCGCATTGGGTCAGTGTGATGTCTTCATAACCCGTGCTCCTGCCTTTGAATTATGTCGATATGTCATTTTTTCAACAGATTCAACCCAATAGCCCCGACGTTGATGACGAAAGCTCTTCAAGCCCTCCTTGCGTTGCACTTCGGTTCTCCCGAATCCCATGGCGCAAAACCTTCTCGCGACGTCATCGATATTATCGTGGAATCTTCCAATGGAGACATTCGAAGTGCGATCATGGCACTCCAATTCGCATGTATAGTAGACCTCGCGGGCTCGTCAACGAAGACGAAAGGTAAAATCACTCGCAAGAACGCGAGTGGGACAAAAGGCGTAAAGAACGTTCGCGCGGTACTCGAAGCTGTGACTAGACGCGAGCAGAGCCTGGTGTTGTTCCATTTGTTGGGGAAGATTTTATACAATAAACGTAGGTTGCCTTCCATTGGATCTGGGTGTCGATAAACAATGTTGTTTCTTGTATAGGTAAATTCGACCCTCCCGCGTCCCACTTGTCGGCCAAGGACATCGCAAAGGAACGGGAGATGGATACGCAGCTGAAAGATCCCTCAGCTTTACCCACTTGGCTTTCGCATCATGATCGCAAGGCAAGTCGTGTATGCCTCGAGGTAAGCCTCTTTGTTCCCAGACGCTTTGGTGCAATCAAGACTGATGCTAACACCCCCTCAGACGCTCACAGCAGAATCACCCATCGATTCGTCACTGCTTGGACTATACACTCATCAAAACTATACCCAATTCTGCACCGATATCGATCAATGCGATGGTGTTTGTGAAGGACTCAGTTGGGTTGACTGTATGAGTGGGGTGAGCCTCCTTTCCTTCTCATCTCATTTCCACTCCCCTCTCCGCTGCCAAAACACGTGGGCTAACGCGGCGTAGACCCAGATTATGAACACTCCATACGCATTCCCGACGTTGGCGCTCTCCACGCTTCATTCACTGCCTACCCCCGTCCCTCGAACGGGTCAAAAAGTATGTAAACCCATCTGGTTCGACATTCGCACGCGGGAAATCGAAGCGTCAGACGCTGTCGGGGACGTTCTCGGGTGGCTTGGCCGAGGGATCGGCGGGGGCACGAGCGAGCTCGAAGCCGAGGCCGAGGAAGGATCAGACGACCCATCATCATCGATGTCAATCGGGAACTGGACCCACGCAAACGTGGCGACCGAACTCGGAGCATGGTTACGCGCGCTCGAGCGATGGAGCGGGAATGATACTCTTCGCCCTCGCCCTCTGGGTGGGGTCCGTCCTCTGCCGCCGAGGACGCATCGGTCATTTTCGTGTATGCCTTGGAGTTATGGGAGTACAGTTGGGGGAGATGCGTTGGGGGAGCGTGATGATGATGGAGTGGTGGAGGGTGGAGGAGGGGGAGAGGGGGAGGAGGATGTGACATTACCGGGTGGGATGAAGGGTGGGGATGAGAGTGGGAGTGGGTGGTTGGAAGAAGATGACATTGAGGAGGTGGAGTGAAATACTTGATAATTTCTATTTTCTTGTGAGCGGCGCACTTGGCTTGCTGTGATCTAACGAAACTTGGGCACATATATCTAACTTCTGAGGCATATAGAACCTAGGTATCACTCGTCCCTGCTCTAAACACCAACATGTTTGACAAGAGAATATTCGGAGCATCCTCAGACCGACTAGAGAGGGAAAAGGTTTATTCATACGCACGCCCGAATCAGAAGCCCGATCCACTGGTCATATACATATTAGCATCGACTACCGCAAACGTATCCCTCGCTCACTTGCTTGACTCTCGCTGGTGGTACTGGAATCTTAACAGATGCAACCGAACTTCGTCTCATATCGCATGGCACGTCGGAATGCTGGGCACCAAAAGACAGGGCCAATGCTCGTCTCTTCCAAGAGTGTATGCAATACATGTTGATTCCATTTGGCACAATCGGTAACACCAAGTATTGACCTCGGAGATCGCAGAACGTTCCTCGCTCGATTGTGGTCGGGTAAGCACTCCCCCCTTATCGCGAAAGCTCGCCCGATAGCGTCGACTCAGATTTGAGAGAAAGCTATAGAAGAGCCTAGCCAAATTCCAATGGAGTACAGCCTTTCCGCCCGGATCATGCGGAAACCGCGAGCTGCAACGAATTGAGCCCATGGTGGCGAACTTGCATCAGCCAGGCTGGATCATAGGCAGCGAGAGCAGCCCAAATGTCTATAACGTGTTCCTGCAAGGTTGTATCCGGGAACCTTCAGAATCATGAGGAGTCGCATCAGCAGATCTTGGTATCGGAATGGTCGTACCTGGACACTACGTGCCCGAAGGATTTCTCCACATTGCGCAGCTCGTTGACACACAATCGAGAGAGCATCGAGAGGGAGTCGAATTTGAGGGGGGACTTAGACTCTGTGTGACAACCAGGGTCTGCGCTGCTTCGGGCTGCAAACTGCCTGTAGCTGCCATAACCCTTGTCGCATTTGTGCTCTAGTTAGCATCGTTTCCAGAGGTAACTTGAGTGCGTAGGAAGTGTCGGTGGTAGTCTCAGCCTAGCCACGGTTAGACCTCCGCCAACACCTCCAAGATGTCCGCTACACGCCATGGACTCGCACTACACTCCCAGTTGCTCCAAGCTAGTACCTGGCGCTCGTCAAAACACGTTAGAGCTGCCTCGATTTGCAATGTCCGGAATAGCGTTCAACTTCGTTTTCAATCCTCCAACGCGTCCGGTCACGGCGCAGCTGGCAAGACCGGATGGCTATATCGCACCAGCAACGTCCGTGTATCAACGCTGCTAACCGCGTTACTCGTTTTCGGAGGAGGAGCTACTGCCCTCGGTCTGTGCGTCCTTCCCCACTACTGAACATCCTCCCAGTCTTACTATTTTCTTCACTCGGACATGCATCAACACAGGTACGAATTTTACACCTCGTTCACACTCTGGCCGGTAGAGCTCCGTAAGGATTTGCGTGCTGGGATCAGGACTAAACATCAGGGTGATCTCGCTCTGAGCGAACGATTCCTTGCTCGGTGCGTTCATCACATTCAGGTGCATTCTCTTTTCCCTGACACATTTCTTCACGTTCCTCGGATTCACTCACGCCGCGTCACCTATGGCGTTCCCGTTCATAAAGGGCGTACCAAACTGCATTGACGCTCCCGCTGTCTGCGCTTGGTGCAGATCCATACCTCAAGCTCTCCGGGATCGCTGCTGTCCTCGCTGAAGTTGCCCCGGAAAGAAAAGCGAAGGAGGTTTTGCGAAACGTCTGGGAAAAGGGGGACCCTTCCCTTTCTCACTCTAGTCCCGCAACGTCATCGGAGTCGCACTTGGTGGATGGCGATAATGACTGGTCTTCCTATAAGCTTACGAATGAAGAGCGTCTGCGTAGAGTCGCCGTTGCCTGCAAGCTCGCCGAGTTAAATTCTGATGCCGATGAGGAGGAGGAATGGCTCGTGTGGGCAGTCGAGGAGGTGCTTCGGTTAGCAGGTGTGCAAGCGCAAGCGAGCACAAATACAAAAAGCGACGAGGTGCCCAGGACGCAGGGCAAAGTGAACGACGGATTGGACAATGACTCTAAATCTGTGTTGCTGGCAGAACTCGAATTACCCGCTTGGATGCGCAAGGATGACCTCGGTGCCCCTCTGGCCGCTCTTGGTGCAGTCTACGCACGCAAAGGCAAAGTCGAGTCGGTCCCCAGATATATCTGTCTGATGTTGTATTCTGACGGATCTACAGCTATGCTATGCCGCTGTATTTGCAGGCAATATCACTACTCCTCCCGCCAACGAGGGACAATGTGAGCATCAACGATCGCTGCCAAGGTATTTCTCCCGTCCGGTAGCCATCCACATGCTCTGACCTGTCCCAATGCACCTCATAGCTGCACAATTGATGAACAATCTCTCCGAGCTCATCATGCGTCGTCCACCCACACCCGAGATCAGACACCAAGCAGAGGCATGGGCACGTCAAGCCCACAGCGTGATCGAACGCGCTCAAGCAATGCCTTTACCTCGTAAAGGATGGTTCAGTTCAGGTGACGAATCAAGCAGAGAAGTCTGCGATCAAGTATTAGGCGTCGTGTTATTCAATCTCGGTATGTTGCGGGAGGTGAAGCTTCACTCTTGTCTTTCAAAATGATTCGTGCTGAGCTGCGGGGTACCTCTGCTAGATGGACGATGATCATGCGACAGCCCGCTCGTTGTACGAGCAGAGCGCGAGACAGTGTGAGCAGGCCGGTCCGAGGGAGGGGGTCATGCAAGCCAAGCAAGCGTTGAGAAGAGTTGGCCATGCCGGCACTTTGAGAGAATCCATGTCGTGACATCCACTCTGTTCGCGGGACTGTATGTGATGTGTCTTGTGCCTAGTCCTGGGTATTGACTCCATGTTCGATTAGCTACCATCCACCGCAGCTGGGGACCCGCTCGGTAATGAAGGTACACGGGTTCATGGTCGCCGCAGTAGATCGTATTGAATGTGGATCCAAGTCTTGTTGGTATGCCGAAGAGATTTGGAACAAGAGTTATCATATTCGGATTCAACAGCTGTGTACAAACTTTGTGCCAAATCGAAAATGTTGCGTCGCGTTGAGTGGATTGTCGACAGCAAGCACGAACTGGTTAACTTTCAAGTTTCTGACTTGCATTTATACTATTGAACTGCCAGGGCCAGGGCCCGTTGAATATGATTGAGATTGCCACATCCATTTGTCTATACGGTCGTGCAAGAGAAACAAGATTTTTTTGAGGCGCTTGAAACCAGAAACAAATCAGAAGATGTCAGTGATAAGGCCCCCTGAAGCTCCCTATAAGGTTCGGCCGAAAATTTGCGTATTTGAGGTCCAAAACCTCGGTTTTTCTTGTCCGGGGGTAGCGTATTTCGGACACGAGATGCTGCTATCTTTGTCCGTTTTTTGCGTATTTTTGGCAACGGGCCTGGGGGATGTTGATGGCGAGGCTTTCGGGACGGCTTTCGGTGCCTTGCAAAGTGTAGCTAGCACGATACAATGTATGATGGCGCATCAAATCACACGTTCATTCTCGAGCATACTTTCCGAGAGATGGACACGGAGCTTCGCGGACAAGTTCGTCGCATACGGAATGTCGAGATTCATTACAATGACCTACTACCACTGATAGAAGGAAATCGCAAACTACCCAGCTCGACCCTCAATGCATTCGCTGCGCTCGTGCAGAATATGAATGAATGTGAGGGGGACTGTGATCTCCTTGCTCTCTCCTCTTGGATTGCCCCTCTTGCAATGGGTACAGCGGTTCCTAGCCATGCGGAGGGGACTATCGACGAGCACATTCAACAAGCGGTAAGTGTCTCCGACTTTGAGAAAGTCATCCGATCTACTCACAAAATGGCATCCAGGCTAATGGCCATCCACGCGAACTCGTTCTACAATGGCCACGTTGGATGATACCTCTCTGTGGTGGAACTCCAAGCCATTGGGTGTTGGGCTTCGTCGACTTTGAGGCACGCCAGCTCGGGATATACGATAGTATCCCAGAGCTCAAGTCGGCAGCCGTGTGGGCGGAATCAGTAAGTTACATTTGTGCAAACAATATAAACCTTACCGGCTACGTTTAGTTGCTCAAACGAGTACTCGACGCCGTCGTTGCAATATCACCCAGATCTTCGATTGACTGGAATGACGGGACATGGACCTGCCAGGTTTTTTCGCCACCGCCAATGCAATGTCAGCAATTCTCCTCTCTACACGTCAAAAATCTCACTGTGTCTTTGACAGTTGCACCGAATTTCGCGCTACGAAACGTTACTCACTTTCAGCCCCTCGTGCCCGGATCATTTGTCATTATGCGAAACAAGGCGAGGGAATATATCGGCGAGGTTCTCGATATCTACAAGAAGGGAAATGGGAGTCGGCATGGTTCGGTCAATGCAGCCCCCTCGACAGAGGGATTATCTTATTTATCATTGCGTGTATATCTTCCCTTTCAAACGGTGACTGTCTCAAAGCTTCCATTGTGGTGTATCACTGATTTTCGTTTCCAGGACAGTGCGAAACTTGTTTACGATGCTATGGACTCGGATGATGACACACCCGTTCTCGACAATGCACCTCCGTTCTCCTGTCGGGTCCAGCACTTTGACCTCCACACGCACGCACCAATAAACCAATTGGTCTTCCATTTGGGTAAGAATGCACTGACAGGTGGTCATAACAGTCCTCGCATCCTCACGAAGACTGCTGGGGTCTGTTGGGCATCTCTTACATCCGTCAAGGTTCTCCGAAAGTTGCCTAAACTCAAGGTTCCGGGAGGTTGGTCAAAGAAGGCTACCATTTAGCTACAAACTTCGTGTTTTATTCGAGAGCAAAATGCTGGAGAAAGCACGAAGTTATCCTGAAATCAGGAGCCTCAAAATGCGTGACATACGCGTGACGTGTGACGACCCTTGTCCGACTTAGCGTATTTTACACCCAAATCCATGCGTATTTCAGACCCATTTTCGAGGGTCCAAACGGCCGAACCTTATAGGGAGCTTCAGGGGGCCTCAGTGATACACCTCTGAGAACACATTCCAACGCCGACCACGAGAGAACAACTCCCACCCAAAGAAAAGGGGGAAGATAGTACCCGGAGGATGTCACCACCACTACCTCCAACCTCTCGTAAATGCAAACGCTCTTTTATCCAGTGCTTCAAGCTGACGTTCCAATTGGCCTAGGCTACTTACCAGTGGTATTCGGGGATTCCCACTGGCGTGCAGAGGGATCTTTTGAAAACGTTGTCATCATGTAAGAGCTCACAAACAGTAGGCATTTTGTCTTACCATGCCCAATAGTGGGGATTCCTACAGTAAGCTGAATGGCGGTGAGACCTGGGTGCGTCGGAGATGTCCATTCTCATCACAGTCATTCATCCACACATCGACACCTCTAGGTCAACCATCTAGAAAGGCATTTGCGGAAACAAAACAATGAAACCAAGAGATATAACTTCGCTTTCCCTGGAGCAACTGCCGAAGATGACCTATCAAAGCAGCTATCACACTTTTTCTCGATCTTCCCGAAGAAACACTCATCCAGCGAGACTCCAGCACTGGATCCAGACAGGACGACCTATTGTTTGTCGCTTGCGCTGCACTTTGTCGAGCTCTCGAGCTAACCTTTGTGCATAGTTATCTTTCTGGGTATCAACGATTGTATGAACACGGGGTCCGATGAATTGGAATCCATCGTCGAATCCATTTTCGACGCAGTGCATGATCTGTATATCAAAGCTGGCGCCAGGAACTTCATCTTCGTGAACATTCCGCCAATTGATCGCTCGCCCCAAGGTATGATTCCCCAATGATGCAGATGTCACTTGTAACATACTTAATGTCCTTTTCGCAGGTGTGGATTCTGGATCGTCAGACGAGATAGAAGAACGCGTCAAGACCTGGAATGCTCTGCTTGAGGCTCAGACCACCGAATTTGGTTCTAGCAGCACGGAGGCAACAGCGTTCCTGTTCTCTTCTCACGAAGTGCTGACAGATGTCCTTGATGATCCATCCGAATTCGACTTCAGTGAAGACGACCCAATGACTGAGGGTGGAGGTATTTGGGATGATGATTTACACTTGACGACAGACATGCACCATATCCTTGCACAGCAACTGTGCGCATCTCTCCTCGTACGAAACTTGGAGCCCAGGGAAAGTCGTGATGGATGATTGTCTCAATTGTATGTGGTTTGCTACACACTCATGCAAACAGGGTGATGTCATATATTCACGGAAACATTGTAATTTTGTGCGTGAAACTCGCCCCCGGGGGTAGAGTCCATATCTTCTGAAAAGTTCGACAGATTCTAGAAGCGTGTTCATCAAGGAAATGATGGCACAGTACCGCGGTAACGCGCTGCTCCTCCGGCATATCCTTAGAAGAGTAGGAACGACTGTCTTCCTAAGGGGCTACCTATTACCAGCATCTGGCGGGATGCGCGTGATCAGAAACTTCCAGTTTCTGCTAACTTACCAGTCGCACAAGTGCCGCGCCGCTGGACGGGACCATGATTTCTTCGTGCTTCCTTCTTGCTATCGAACCACCATGCCCTCTCGCCGTCGTCTTCAGCAGTACGCCGTTGCTATCAGCATTATCAGCGTATTCTACAACACAGCCGAAGGCATCGTGTCCATCGTTTTCGGGGCTGAGTCCTCCTCGCACTCGCTCGTATTTTATGGGATACAATCCGCGGTTGAAGTCATCTCTGCGCTCATGGTTACATGGCGGTTCGTGAGCATTGTCAGACCAGGCGACGAAGATAGCGAAGATTTAAGTATAACCCCCAAGATCATCAGGCAGGTCCTAGTCCTTTTTTCAGCGCATACTCGCCTGATCTCACCCTCATCCCATCCTCTCATATTCCACATTTCCCTGATCATTTGACAGAATCGAGCGCATCGCAACGTCGTGCATCGGATCTCTCTTGGTCGCCCTCTCCCTCGCTGCCTTTGGCACCTCTGCTGCCTCCCTCGCCGCTCACGATACCCCAGCCACGGCCCTCCCTTCGATCATCATCGCCGGTAGCGCTGCCGGGATCATGGTCGTCTTATGGCTAATCAAGCGCTATCTCGCACACGCACTTAACTCGAGCACTATGAACGGAGAGGCGCTCTGTTCACTCGAGTGCACACAGCTCTCCGTCGTCCTCCTGATTGGCTCACTTATCTACCACTTCTGGAAAGGTGGATGGTGGGTCGATTCAGCTACGGCCATCGTGGTTGGTCTTTTGTTTGGTTGGGAAGGCGTTAAGATGATCAAATGGGCAAGGAACGAGAATTTTGATGGAGGATGTTGCGAGGGATGTCCTTCGCGCGAAGCAATGGGTGATGAAGCAGTTTTGAGGAGTGAGACACCTCCTGACGAGAAGAGAGAGGCCTCATCGAGCTCCTGTTCTCTGTCGGGTGGATGCTGTGGAGGCTCAAAGAAGGAGCCGGGCAAGGAGAAATGTTGTTCGCGCAAGACAAAAGGAGATGAAACAGGGGTAAAATGCGAGGAGAAGAAAGTAGAATTACAGAGTCCTTGCTCTGCTTCGAAGGGATGTTGTGGAAACTCGAAGGAACCCGTCAAGACGGATTGTTGTTCGAAGGAAGAATCACCGCAGAGTCCTTGTGCACCATTGGGTGGATGCTGCGGAAGCTCCCTTTTGACTTCGCGGAAGCAAAGCGGAGACGAAACAACCCTAATCACAGCGACGCCGAGTCCCGACGAGAAGAAGGATATGTCACAGAGTTCTTGTGGTCCATCCAGCGGGTGCTGTGGAGCCTCGAAGAAGGAAAGAGCCTGAGTGCGAGTCGTTGCAGTGGTCTGGCACGCGAGCTGGCAACTTCCTTGCTCGATCAGATCTCTACTCGTCGTTCATTCGCTAGAAACTAGCTCGGTTCAACTACACAATCCACGAATTACCTAGGAACCTTTCAAAGAAGTCTCGTTCGTCAAGCTCATCCAGCAGACGAAACTCGCCAGAGACTCCAATGTCAGAATCTGTGTGGTATCTTTCATCAGTCTTACGCAAAACAAGCTTCGCCCAAACACTCACGGTAAATTAGAAAGGAGAAATTTCCCGGTTTGTACGGGTCCAATCAACTTCGCCGTTAGTTTTAGGTTGATGTAGAGGTCATGCAGCCCCGAACTGTTTTGATCTACGCTGAGCACAGCAGTGCCATTTGCCAGGGGAGAATTAACATCAGTGGATACCCCAGTGGCTAATGAGCCGACAAGGTTGGCGATGGCCAAGCGAACACCGCCGGATGGGCGAAGGTATAATTCAGAGGAGGTGGCAAGTGTAGGGTCAATGGTGCCAGCGGCCTGAAACGGTGTCAGCTCGAGTGGTGATTCCCCCCCTTTTACGATGTTTACCACTTACTGTGAAGGGACCGAAAGAGATGTCAAAGATCAGAGCTTCGGCCTTCTGACTTGACTGTGGGTAGTAGGTTTCGATGAGGATCCGATTTCCATCCGCAGGAAAATCAGTCAAGAATGTGAGAAGCACTAGACATACTCGGCGTTCAGTGGCTAAGAACAGGGTAATATGAAAGATGAAACCCACATTCTTGGTCATCTGCTGTGTTGAAGCATCAGTAAGACGAATATTTTAACGGGAGCAACCGACCCCTCTTCGCGGCATTCCGGAGCTCATGACCTTGTCTTTTTCCAAGGCTCGAGGATTGGGACTTCGTGACGGTCTGAGGGAGGCAAGAATGGATATCAAAGACTTGCGAATGCGTGAGGCCACATTACCTGAAACTGGTCTATGGCGCTACAAAAGACAATGAAGTGGATGTCTAGACCAAGATGAGACACTTACACTGGGAAAAGACTGACTGTACTATCTTGTTTGCTGTCGAAAGGTATGTTCAAATGATAATCCATGTATACGTCCTGTTCGGTGTATGATCCGGAATAATAGAAAGACACATTTCCGCTGATAACACCGTCACCGATGTCGAATGGAAGTGGTGTTCCTTTGTCAGCAGAGAGGGTATAGTCATCTTTCTCAACCAAGACAGTCGTGCCATACGAAGGGATGTTAAGAGAGACAGTGAGCGCAGTGAGTTCGTCCTGGCCTTGCGTATACGTAGCGTTAAGCTTGCATGCTATATTAGCATGCAGGAATGACTGAATAGTAGTTTGGAAGCCACCTGGAGATAACTGAAGCTAGACTGGATATGAAATGTCGAGCGGTCAGTCTGATCAACGAAGAGGAGTGTTTCCGGCAACGTTGGCCTGGACCACGTATGTGCATCGATCCATCCTGAAACGACTGCGTAGTTCACGACAAAGGTTATTAAAAGATAGAAGGAGGGCATGTTGGTCGGGTGCTTACCCTGGTCGAAACTGTTTGATGTGAGATCCATTTTGGATACTGCAACGAGTTGGGGAGGTGGGTTTCTCAACCACGGCTTTTGTTGGTTCCTGGTGGTGGTAAGCTGGCTGGACGTCACGAGAGATTGGCTAATGCTATTACAAGCTATTACTTACTCGTATGAGAACTTAAGATCCCAGCGATATTCATCAACTCGCTTAGGAACCGAGGAGTGGGCTTTAGTACTAGTGCCCGAGCAGCTCGGAGCGGCACTTAGTAAGATTGCGTTCGGCCTGAGGGCTGGGTTTTGATATCAATTGTATAAGTGAAAAGACGCGATGTTCGCTGGCTACTATCGAGGAAGGGTCAAGGAAATCTCGGTGTGGACGTCAAGTCCAAAATCCACACTTTCCTCGTGCTCCATGGAAAGATTGATGAGCCGAGTACCGAATGAGGATCCGATGTGACCGGTCGGCGAACAGGTTTACGTGGCAACAAGTATTGATGAGCGTATTGTTTGTCCTTTTAAATTCAGGAGTGAGGTAACCGGGTTGCATGGGTAGTTGAACTCTGAGTCTTTAAGTACGGTCACCCATGTGTAGCAGGCCTAGGTTCGTCTCAGATTACATGGGGATATGGGAGAGAGTGTCTCAGCGGCACGAGCGGGGGAGCACGCACACGCATTACTTTCTCGATGACTAGACTGTTCTAAGTTTCCATGCAAAAAGCCTCTCTAATCGCTAATCAGCAGCTGTATACTACGCATTCATTAATGGGAGGAGACACGTCAAAAGATTCGAACTCACAAAATCTATGATTTAGCAGCTGGGGGAGGCATGCCTTCGGACAGCAAGACCGGATTCTTTTTCCGGGGCTCAGGTTCACCCATCGCTTGCTTCACCACGGAATTACTGAGCATGCTCGAGTATTTTGGTTGGACGAACATGGCGCTAGAAAACTCGGTGAGAATGGAGGAAGGGAGGAAAAGATTTAGATTACTTGGCTTCGACGAGAAGATTGCCCTTCAAATCTTCTACACGGCCAGACACTTTGGCTTTGCGACCGTTCTTTTCGTCTAGGCGGATCTTGATGACGATGAACTGGCAAGAAGGGGTCAGTTGGTGAGATAAGATCGAAGACCCCGAGTCCTACCTGATCCGCAAACGTTGGAGCACGGTAACTGATCGCCAAGTTTGCAGTAACTCCAATTTTGTCCGGTAAATTATTTATCGCCTTCATAAACGCCTCCATCACCCGTCATGCCCGTCAACTCCGAGGAATCGACTCACCGTTCGTGCCAAAGTCTCGTCCAGGAGCGTTGCCAGCAACCCTCCATGGACGATCCCGTCATGTCCGCACAACCCTCTGCCAACATGCACGATCGCCACTGCCTCGGTCTCGTCCCATTTCGCTCGGACCAATGGCATGAGTGCGAGTTTTCCCGGGCCTCTCAACGCGCCAGCGGAGAGGTTATTCACGCGACGTTCCTCTGGGAATCGTTGGTACGGTCGTACTTCGTACCAGTCATCCGCGTCCGCCTGGGAGCGGAGGGATTGGAGAAGTGGAAGGGACTGAAGCGTTTTCTCGAGCGTGTCGGTGTAAGCGCGGGATTCAGGCGATTCGGGGTCGGTGGGTGGACCGGGTGCAGGGCGGGGTGCGATGAAGGTGAAGTAGGGGTGAGGTGCGAGAGCGCCAAAGGTGTAGGCACCGAGAGAGACAGTGCCGAGGAGGAGGAATGTGGAGAGGGTGCGTCTGGGTGTTGGTGTGGATGGGGGACGGGCAGAGGAGAAGAAGCGGGATGAGCGGGAGAGGGTGAAGGGAATTGGACGAGGTGAGGTGGAGAGGACGGAGCGGAAGAGGGAAGACATATCTAGGGATATTGGGATATGAAATAGATGTTAGATGTATGTTGTTAGTGGTCGGGTATTGGTTCGACGGGTATTAAATAATATGAGTCTAATGGGCTCGTCTAGTCAAATGGATTCGCTGTTGTCGTCGTACGATCGTGAACTTGGGATGGATGACTTCCGGCTTCCGGCTTGCTTCCAGCGACCGGAATCAATATGGATTACGTAACACGCTATTCGGCCGGATCCGGTCGGAGTTTCAAAGTGCAAGCAAATGGGCCCGATGGAATCCCCTCCTTCATCGCCGACCTCCTCCTCAAGACCTCGACACCAGCCTCAAGAAAACTATGGTGAGTAGCAACTGGGAGGTCAAAACTGCGTCTTGGAACGCCCTGGCACATCAACATCCATGAACATCCCACCAATTTTAGGATGGATGGTATGTACAACCTCTGGATTGACTCGATCATGTATCTGATCGATTCGATTCGCAGATGGTTCAGCAGGAATTGGCACACTCTTGCCATGATAGCTGAGTTGACCTTTCAACGATGACGCTTTCAATTTTTTGCTGGACTCGCCCACGTCGTCTTTGCGATGTGTGCGAGTGCTAGAGCTCCGAGACACAGTGGCGATCCTTTCGTCTATCTTTATGATGGCAATCGATCGGCTGCTGACTGTGTTCTCGTCTCAATGACCAGCCCCCCAAGTCCAAGCCCGGTTCCGGCAAGAAACCTGCCCCCGCCCCTGGCTCCGCCAGCAAGGCAGCCAAAGTCGTCAAAAACCCTCTGTTCGAGGCAAAGCCCCGTAACTTCGGCATCGGTATGTCATTCTCCCTGCCGATTTCTGGGGGGGTCCCTGACAATATTGCTCTCGTTCAGGCCAGGACGTTCGTCCTCAGACTGACTTGACTCGCTTCGTCAAGTGGCCTGAATACATTCGCCTTCAACGTCAGAAGGTTATCCTCGCTCAGCGTCTTAAGGTCCCCCCTGCCATTGCGCAGTTCTCGCACACCTTGGACAAGAACACTGCTACTCAGCTCTTCAAGCTTCTCAACAAGTAAGCCGACCATCTCATCGGCGGTGACTTTCCCTCATTCTTCATGCAGGTACCGCCCTGAGACCAAGGCCGAGAAGAAGGAGCGTCTCGAGACTATTGCCAAGGCTACCGCCGAGCAGAAGGAGGCTGCCAAGGACAAGAAACCTCTCTTCGTCAAGTACGGTCTCAACCACTGTGTTGCTCTTGTTGAGGCCAAGAAGGCATCGCTTGTCATTATTGCTCACGATGTCGACCCCATTGAGCTCGTCGTCTTCATTCCCGCTCTCTGCCGCAAGATGGGTGTACCTTACGTTATCGTGAAGGGCAAGGCTCGTCTCGGCACAGTCGTGCACAAGAAGACTGCTGCTATCCTTACGCTTCAGGACGTCAAGAGCGAGGACCAACGCGAGCTTGCTACCCTCATTAGTGCCGCCAAGGCTAACTTGTGAGTCACTGTTGTCCGTTCCCAATGCACTGGGCACTAACCTTGAATCTTAGCTCCGACAAATACGAGGAGCAACGTCGTCAGTGGGGTGGTGGCCTTCGTGGCAACAAGTCTACCCAAATGCTCCGCAAGCGTGCCAAGGCTTCTGGCCAGAACGCCAACGCTGCCTCCCTCGGCAAGCTCTAAAATCGAGTTCATCCTCGCTTGCGCCAACTCATTGTTGTCGGTCATCGTACTTGTCATGGTCAACGTGTTTATTATGAAGTATGCTATGCATTACGTCGCACGCTTATACCTGGTTACGCCACGGTGAACGTGGATGATGTGGCGGTAGACATGAGGGGTAACCAAATGATAACTACATTGAGCTTGGACTACTCAAATAGCAAGGCGGTGAAACAGATATTCTCCGCGAGCTCCAACTCCAACGACCGGTACAATTACATTCAATTCCTTGCTAGCGCACGACCTATGCTTCCTCCTCGCCTTCATCTGGCCAGAACTCTGCCTCCAGTTCGACGACGCGAGCCCATATCGCAT
Organism: Chalciporus piperatus; assembly: GCA_038093975.1. Lineage (NCBI taxonomy): Eukaryota > Fungi > Basidiomycota > Agaricomycetes > Boletales > Boletaceae > Chalciporus > Chalciporus piperatus. The sequence goes on from JBBPTG010000045.1 coordinate 60,648, forward strand.
GTGCGCGCGCGAGTACATCTGCAGATTCGCGTCCAGCGACCGCCTTTTCGTTCATGGCGGGGGCAAAGTAGTCATCGACGAGGTCACCGATTGTTTGTACGAATTCGGCGAATGCGGGGTTTGCGCTGGACCAGCTGTAGGCGAGGTCTTTGATGGCACGGGCTTCGTCTCGGTCTGAATCTGAGTTGGAGTTGGTTGGCTCTGATTGAGGGAGGGAGCTGTAGACGCGTGACCAAGCGTCAAGGTAAACCTACGATGAGGATGAAAAGTGGGCACGCCAAGGCAAAGTTGGAGTCGAATAACGTTGTACTACCTTTTCCATGCCCCACAAGAAGACGAGTCCCTCTTCAAGTGACGCGAGTGCACCCATACGCGCCATCTCAGCCGTATAATTCCTCGTCTCCTTGCGTTCCTTCCGTCCCTCCAGCCGAAGCCCATACTTGTTCGCCGTATCGTTGAAGAAGTTGACTTCGCGAACGATATTGTCGAGACATCCTACGAGGACTTTGAGCGTCCGCGATGCGAGGAGGTCTCCGTCGTTGTTGGAAGTTGGTGATGCGTCGAGTGGGATCTTGGTGATCAGTTGGGCGATGAAGCGGGGATAGGCTTGGGCTGCGTAAATGCGGTCTTGGAAGAGCCAGAAAGCGAGGCGGGAGGAAGGGAGTGTGAGGGAGGAAGCAGCGTTGAGGAATGGGTGGGCGATTGCGGAACTGTATGGGGTGGGGAGTGTTTGGGAGAGGAGGTAGTTGGTGAGGGTGTTGTCTGACATCGTAGGGCAGAGCAAGTGTACTGTGGTTATCTTATCTTATCTACATAGATCACGTGTAAAAGGGTGACAGTGACTTGCACGTGATGAGAGGTTGTCACGCGCTGGATGTGACGCGTTTGGATTGTCTCCTGTCGCCGCATGTTCGATCGAGCGACCAACGACGAAACAGATGAACTGAAAAATCGATACGGGAATGACACAGAATCAGCCAACCGCTCTAGAATTCTGGAAATGGACACTCACGAAGGGGGCCATCGCACCATGTTTCGTGCGGGACGTGCACGCGATGAGGGACTCAGTCGACAAGGGTTCGTTTGTCTTCTGCTCCTACTGGAGATATTTGATAACTGAAATTCCGACCACTACACTGATTGCATGCCTTGTTCGTTCTCGCAGACGCCGACTTTTTCTGGCTCGGGTACACCCCCTGTCGGTCCGTTCTGCTCGTGGGCATGGTCGTCGCAATTCAGACCTACGAGAAACGAGCCATCTACACCAGTGCGTACTCCCTTCCTCACTACCCGCCCAGTTCACGAGTGATACTGATGACGATCGCCAGTCGACGACGGTACATCCGTGATCGATTGCATTCTTCGCCACCCTACCCCGCCCAAACCCAAAGACCCACCCGCGACGAGTCCAAGTAAGAAGACTCAGCGCTCGCCGTCAAAGAAAGCGCGTTTCAACAAGGATGGCAAGGCATCCAATATGGATGTGACAGAACCACCACCTCCGATCACGGAACCAGGGTATCCCGTGCGTGTCGTCGGAAAGGTGGTGAAACATTACGAGTCGAGGCAGATTCATGCCGATACGATCGGTACGTCGTACCAGGATGTAGTTCGTACCTCGAATGATGTTCGCGCTGACCTTGGGTTGTACGTCTGCAGAACTTTGCCGATCTTCTCTCGACGAAATAGATCATTTGAAACACGTCGTAGATCTACACAAGACAAAATATTCCCTCGCCGTTCCGTTTGTGATACCACCTCCCCAGCCCCCGACTAATTCGACCACTAATTCCTCCATATCACTTTCTGGATCATCTACATTACAAGCGGATGCTGGTGTCTTCTCGTCGGAAATATCACGTCCGGGTTCCAGCACCGTTAATGTTACCAACTCTATCTCTACTACCAAATACACTCTCCCAGCCCCACCTATTCATGTTCGAAGCCGTCCCATCCCGATCCCGATGCACCATACCGGCGTCCATCATGGGAGTGGGCATATCCCGTCTTCCCCAACGGCTTCGTCCATTGCTTCGTCCACACCCTCGAGCCCGTGTAAAACATCTAGTCCTGTCAAAGATACCAGGTTCGGTTCGGTGAGGCGATCTCCTCGTTTTACCTGATGCCAGAGGAAACTGATACATTTGGTCGTGCTTTCACTTGCTCATATTTCGTATACGCCCATCACTATCCGGTATCACCCATACATCCTACTTTTCACCCCAATTCGCCATGCGTTACCTGGCCGCATCACTAGCCCCCGCCAAGACCTAAGCTGCGACATCCCTCCCGCCTACACACAGGTGACCTGTCCGCCAACACCTTCAGGTTATACGTGAAACACTACATGGACAACGCCCCTCCCCCGTTCCCTTGGTCGACCGATAACGAGCACAGGGCACCAGACGCTGTGAGGACTCCTACGAAGCGAAGCAGACACGCCGAGGATGAAGATGATGAACGAACGCCTCGGGCGTCATTCCCTCGCAAAACGACTCAGAGCACGGGACATGGCGAAGTTCCAAGTTTAGGATTCACATTGTCGCATCTGAGACGTGTTCCTGAATTGGCGTTGCTTGCTTCGCGTGTCGTCCGAGCTGAGACAAGGAGGAGAGAAAAGACCGAGCGGGAGAAGGCGAGGAAGCATGGGGTGAGTGATGGTGGGGGCTCGGTCTCGCAATCCAAGCCCCAGTCCAAATCGACGATTGGGTCGCGGAATGGAAGTGGTAGACCACCCGGTTCTGGCTCTGCCTCCTTGTCCTCCATTGTACCCGCCGATCCACCTCGTAAGAAGATGAAGAGGCTGTTTTCCTGGGCAGTCGTGAAACTCTATGAAGAAGGGAGTATCTTACTCTGGGATGGAGACGTTCGTCCCTTGCCGATCCCTCCTCCCCCGGGCGACGGCGACGGTGGAGATGCGAGTGGGTTGTGGAAAAGTATAAGTACGGGTAGCACGCTTGGAAACCAGACGGTGTCGTTTGCATCGTCGATGTGTCTCTCGGCCTCGGGTTACGACTCTCGATGTCCATCGGCGTCGGCGTCGGGCCTGGGTAGGGGTTTGTACTCGTCGAGTGCGTCGGCGTCGCTTTATTCGCATTACCATTCTCCTCGCCGTCCAGGCGCCAGCGGGAGTACGAGGGACAGGGTCCCGTCCAGGACTGCGGACAAGTCCCGGGCCCAAAACCATGACCACGATCACCGCGCCGAAGTCGACGCGGACGCTGACGCAGACACAGCCAACCTCTCCGATCCCCCCATGGACGAAGAAGCCTACGTCCCGCTTACAGCTCGGATTTTGGCGCCATATGTGCGCAAGGCGGTGGGTGTGCTTCGGGAGGGGCGGGCTAGGCAGGGGTCAGGTGGGGGTGGGGGTAAAGGCGTGGCTCAGGGTGGGAGTGGGAGTGGGAGTGTGGGGAGAGGGGTAGGGGGCTCGGAACCGACGGTGACGGTGACGCCGGAAGATATAGTGGGGTGTTTGAGGAGGATGGATGGGAGGTGGGCGAGGGTGGGTGTTTGGGCCGTTGAGGAGGCGTTGGAGGTGTTGAGGGATGATCGATGAGGGGGTGGAGGAATCTGGATTGGATCTTGTGGGGTTTGGTACTTGACGATTTTTGAGCTTTGGACTTGGGAGTATGAGTGTGACTGACGATGTACTTACGAGGCGTATGTATACATACTAACGACGCTAATGGTGATAATTTCGTGTCGAGGGGAAATGCGGTGGTCGGATGGTGTCACGGTGCTGATATACTTTGGATTTACTTTTCTGCGACATGTATTTCCCGAGCCGGGTACTTGACGAGATATATGTGTGTACACGGATCTATTGCCAGTGGATGATTATCGATCGTGTGTTATTGGAACCCCCTTGCTTCCGGTGTCTGTGCTACTAGCATAGGTTGTTCGAATTCGGGACTGGTTCGCCATGGATTCAAACATCCACGTGCATGCTTCGCATCCAAGTTGCGCGACTCAGACTCAATGAGATGCATCTATGACTTCATATTTAGGACTCGTGCATGTGCATGTATATTGTCCGCTTCTTCCATCCTCACGAACCCAATTCCACTGGCACTCAGGCTGACACTCACTAAGGCAACGTCACCTCCCAAACCCTCACACACCCATCTGCCCCCGTGCTGACCACTTTCCCCTTTCCACTCCCACCCTCACTCTCAAGCCAAAACACCGCCGTACCACCCATCGGCGCTGCACTCCTCACGTGTACCTGCTTCGAATACGGCGCAGCGAGCGCGTAGACATACACGTGAGTGTCGAGAGAGGTGGACGCGAGGTGGGTGGTGGTGGGGTTGAAGGAGAGAGAGGCAATTCGGCCGGCATGATGGGTCCATCTGTCAGTGAGTTTCTAGGTTTGTGGTGTTGTTAAATTGGGTAAGAGACACGAGGGAGTGATGAGGAGACGTACCGCGCATCTGCTGTTGAAGAGCACGATCTTGCCAACAGACTGTATCCAGTCATCCAGATTAATCATCAAGAAAGTCAAGAGCGAGAAACACGGAAAAAAACGCGACGCACGTCTCCGGCAGCGATGTACTCCCCATTCACGGATATAGCGACCGTCGTGATCTGTCCCCTCAAACTTATACTCGCAGACGCAGCCATCTCGTCGAGTTTCGAGGACGTTCCGTTCCAGCTATACACGTGGATCTTTTTGTCGTCCTAGGTAGCGCATTCGTGAACACTATCGCGCTCAGGGTCGACGGAAGACACTCACCTCACCACCTACGACGACAGCGTCTCCAGATGCAGCGACAGAAACAGGTTTGTACGTCGGCGAAAGGGTATACAATACTTGGTTATTCCGAACAGCGTGGACCTTGCTCTTCCCTGTGTTTTCATTTTGCACAATGAAGACAGTCCCATCAGCTGCACTGGCGAGCGACTTGGGCTGTCCACCGAGGCTGAGCGTGGCGGGTCTGATTCGAACATGTGTACGCGTGAGTTGCTTAGGATCCTTGCGTGCATAAGGCGGAAAATGACACACGTGTATCCAGAAGCCAAGTCCACCTCCCGAAGCTTATCATCAAACCCAGAAGAATATACTTTCCCGTCTGGGCTCGCCGTCATAGCTGAGACGAGGTTCGTGTGGCTCTCTCCACCGACTTTGACGGAGGTAACGTTCGAGACGGTGTCATACTTGAAGGCACGTCCATCCGCGGACCCCGTAAAGAACGTCGTTGAGGGACCCTTCGTGGCTGACGTGACCGACTTTTGGGGAGCCTGTGTGCAGCATGAGGTTGGGGATATACTTGTGTGTGGGCAGGGGTAGACTCACCTGGATGATACGGGAGACTTTCGCGTTGCCTTCGCGCACGTCGATGACATTGAGGTCTCCGCCCATCGACAGAGATACAACTTCGTTCTGGTTCACCCAGACGTTTCCGACCTGCTGATTCGGTACACCCCCGTCGAACGCCAAAGTCGTCACATTCTGTTGTGCGCCCACATCCCCTATAAGCATTATAAACAAAAACACTCAATCAGAGCTGGCGATAACTCGAGAAATAACAGGATCACTGACATAGTTTAACAGTGTTATCCATAGAAGACGTGATGAATTGTGTACTTCCCAAGTTCCACGAGCACGACATCTAATGTTTCCCCGATTATTTGATCGATGATCGGGATCTAGGAAAGGAACGAGCGAGGGGTTACTTACGATGCTACCCTTGTGCTTGTGTGGGCTATCTGTGAAATCGGCGATCTTGTCTCCACTCTCGCCATCGTACAAGATCACTTTGAAATCAGATCCGACGCTAACGAAGCGGGCACCGTCGGGAGAGTATTTGACGTCTTGCACGAACTTGGTGTGTTCTCGGATAGACTATTCCACGTACAAATCATTGTCGAGCCAAATGGTTCCGAAACTATATCCGCACCTTGACGAATTTGAATGGGGGACCTAACCCGCACTGTTGAGCTTTCAAGCCTAAACCGAAACAAAAGCGAGCACGCACCTTGATGGAAAATGATCAACCCATCATCCCCACTCGTCACCGCCCGATAAGGCCGTTTAGGACGAATAGATACCGCATTGACGACCTATCCACCAAAGATTTCGATCATTCTTTCCACCTCCACAGAAAAACGCTCACTTTGGAATGTCCAGTGATTTCACCTAGGCCCGACCCTGTGGACCGCAAAAACGCATGCGCGAATCTTTATATAAGCACGCCACAACCGTTACCGTGGTTTTGGGAGAATCAGTTAAATGCCGTCGGAAGGAAAAGGAGGTTTTTTTTAATCGCATTTGTAAGATAGAGACGCGAAGGAGTACTTACTTCTCCCTCCCGTCTCCGGCTGCGATTATCCTGTCACCATCAGCATCCCATGCGAGATCATTTCTGCAGATGGACAAAAACATAATTAGATACCATCGGAAAGGAAGGAGGAGCGATAAGATGGTGTTTACATGCGTCCAGATAACACTTTGTACTCTGCAGATACAGATTGGTCTTCACCGACAGTGTCCCAGATCTTGACTGGATTCGGATGGTGACAAACGAGATCAACCAGCGCTCGGCCTCGCTAGGAAAAAGAGTGCGCACCAAGTCCAGATACATCCGCCGATGCACAGTAAAATCCAGAAGGGGAGAAACGTGCGACAGTCGTCTCCTTTGCGTGTCCGGTGAAAGAAGTGCTTAACCCCGGGTTCTGTAGACCTGAATTCACACTCGACCCCTCTGACACTCAGACAGTGCACTGACCTGGAGATCAAGGACCTTGGGGGTGGTCAAAGACATAAATACATGCATCAGTCGAGGTGCTTGACAAGACTTACGATGATGCTCCGCCCATTTGCGTAGATGACCTTATCCGCCCCCTTGACGTTGGCTGTTGCAAGCTTGGTAGATCGCCCGCGTTCAGTTCCAGGATTGCATGGATATAACGCTTGTCGGGTGTAGCTCATCTTGTCCAAAGTAAAGGTTGAGCAGGATCTATGTTAGTATTCAGGCTGTGATGGATCCAACGCAGATGGTAGGTAGCGCTGCGGTGGGAAGCAAACAGGGGTATGTCTATATTAGGAGCGACCACTACTGCATCGACCAGCAAATGGCAGAACTACGAAAACAAAGACTTCTATAATGTATCAGGAATCGTGGAAGAGAATCTCATGGAAATAGATGAAGAGCAGAAACAAGAGAAGGCCGGATCACATAGTCCCCACACCCACAAAGTGCGATTCACTCGCCGCCCAGAATGCATTCTTCCGCGGAATAATTTTTCAAAGGATCCTTCCGCAACGCTTCAGCCTCGGACAAGACAGCAAGTGCGTTGCCTGAGACCTTCGGCTTCATGACCGATTCGGGAGCTGAAACTCCCGCTGAGGTGCTTGGAGTTCCAGGCTAATTGATCATGCGATCATGGAGTGAAAAGTCGTAAGTTGAGAAGACGCCTTCCTTAGGGGCGAACCGTGAATGCTCACCTCATCGCGGAACGGTGTGAATCTGGGAGTAGATGGGACACCTCCTTCTGTACCATCAGGGTCCTGGAATGGTACTACGATCGAACTTTTTGCAGGGGTCTTTGGCGGCAGCTTAGACGTGAGAAGAGAAGCCATTCCGGCCTGCTCTCCGAGCTCTCCTGGTTCTGCGTCGCGGAACGGAATAATCTTGGATGTACTGCCACCACCAAGGGTACCAGAGCCGGAGGCTACACGGCGTGAGCGCCCTGCGTTCTTGAGAGTTGTGCCTCCGGCTTTCTGCACTTCGGGAACATTCTCTTTGACTCTTGATTTACGCGTCCCGATATCAGGATATGACATGCTAGGCTCCTCCTGGGGCTCAGAGCCAGAAGGGTCCACAAATATCTGAAGGCGCGAGTTCGACACTGTTCTCGAACCAGACGAATTCGATCCAAACACGTCGGCTTGTGATGATGATGGCGCGCGGCCTCTCCCCAAAGATGATGATGTTACGCCAAGAGCTGCACGTCTCGATGATGGCTCCGGAACGGGAGGTGGTGGCATCGCGAAGCTAGACATCATTCGCTTCTGGAACTCTGCGTGTTTGCTCTGCAGATGGTCAAGCGGCTGAGCTTGCCTAGCGATCCCCAGCAAAAAGACAGCGTCGGCATCATTTTTTCTAAAATAGCATGCCAATTGTCACATGAGGTGCGACTCGCGATAACGAGAGGACCTACCGGTTTTGACGTTCCAGGATTGCAGCATACTCCTCGTATAAGAGAGCATAACTTGTCCCGATATCATTCGCGAGCAGGAACCTGTATATCATCGTCTGTTTCTCGACGAAGCTCGCGTACAATACCCAGAACTTCAGGTATTTGAGCTCCCCTCGCCATATTCCACCGCGATTATCTTTGAGCACTCTTGTTGCCTCCTCAAGTAGCTCTAGGAGACCTGACTCGGCGCTCTGCCCCTGTGGGTAATTCTCGAGTGTCCAGTTGACAAATCGAACATAGGCCTCGAGTGGGTCGTCGTCCTCGTCCTGCAGCGCGACTTCGACATTCAGTCGGTGGCGTTTGCGCGCTGCGTTGAGTTGGGCATCGCGTTGGGCGTGTGGGGTGGCGAGAATCGCCGAAAGGGTGGTAACACGCCTTCCAGATGCAAGTGGCTGAATGTTTTCTTTGGCTGCTTCCAGCACTTCAATATCGACGATGGGTGGTGGTTCGGTGAAGACGTCTTCTTCAACTTGCCGTAGTTCTGCCATCATTCGTCGTGGATGTTGTAGAGTTCGAGCGAAGTGCAGAGTCCAGACCTCGCGATCAAGTCACAAGTGGTACGCGCTGAACATCACGGGGAGATCACGTGGAGAATAGTTGTGGCTGTGCATCTCACGCCCCTGTTCATGAACTACTTCATGCGTTGCACAGAATTCTAAGAAGAAAAGTCGAAAAAACTTCGACCTTTCGCCCTTTTTACCTCCTCAACTCAAATCACCCGGAGGCGGTGCCTAATCCGAGCCAATTTGACTTTCAGGATCATCGCACACTCGAACGACTGAGTAAGCCCTCTCAGGCCCCGCGAGTCGCTATTATCACGGCTCAAGCGCTCACACCCCAAAGGTTGGTCATACCAACACTGGTCTCGCGGTCTTCCGATCTCCTGTAGGGCCCAGTCCCACTTGTGGTCAGGTAGCTACCAACCAAGAAGTGATATGTCTCAGCACGACACCCGATTCTAGACTCATCTAATGGCTGGTGGTTCTAATCGGCCCCGAACATGCGTGAACAGAAACCACCACCTGGTGTAACATGCAGAAAAGGCAAGCGTAGTGTTCGTCGAGAGTGTGACATGTAAGTCCCCACCCCTTATTCCACGACATGGAAGATTCTGCCAATGAGAAAGGAAAGTTAAAGACCCCGTAGTAGCATTCAAGTTGGTATTATGGTAACATGACCCGTGTATGGACTCTGTTCTCCAGACCATGTGCATCGTGTGCCTGCATGGGAGTGCCCGAGGCGGATCTCCAGGGCCCTGAACTGTGCAAAATCCGAGCATCTAGCGTTCAACAGGAAGATTCGTTGCATGGGAGGATTTGGAAAGCCGCGGAGCATTGAGTTGACCATGTGGTTTGTGTGGTTTGTGAAGGCAGCAGACTCACGATCGATTCATTTCCTTGATCATGAGGCACGCTTCCCATCGCTGTCTATCGTTAACCACAGGCCGGTAACCGTATTTTCCCCTCTTGTTCTTAGACAGTTTTTGACCCGTAATGACAGACTCATTTTTCACCGCAAGCTCTAATCATCTCAACGCTACATATGAACCGAAAAGCCATGTATGTACTGCTTTGACAAGCAGATGACAGTGACGACCAAGTTGGGCGGGGAGATGACAGCAAAGTTTCAGTTATCCTGCACCACATTGTAACTCCCTCATCTGGATTAGTTTCTGCTGATCAACCCAGAGGGTTCCAAGAGGATGGTAAATAGTCATGGGCACTACCCGCCAAGATGCGTGGATGTCACCACATCGGTCGAGCAGCATAGTCACGTAACACTTTTGACGAGTCTTTTGGCATGATTTGTGAGCTCTGATTGGTTGACTCTTCACAAATAAGGGAATTACCTGATGCTCTAGCCATAAAGAAAAACGGGCACGAAAAGTTTCGAGTTTCTCGGCAGGCTGATGCACTTACGTCGGATCTGAACCCAGACCACCATTTACCACAGTCGCCGCATCGGAATGTAAACGAAAGACCGTTTTTGTATTGCATTTGAACATCGCGTTTCAGCATGGTACACATTTACGCGTGAGAGCACGGGGGTTTCGGCGAACCTGATGATCACCCTGAGCAGGAGCATAATGTCAGGTAACGAATAAAATCTCTTCCCCTGCTTGCCAAATCCCGTTCAAACCAAGAAAAACTCTTCCAGGCAAGTATGTCGAGATTATAATCTAATAAAATATATCCTTGGTTGAGTGGGACAAATGAATGAAAGGTTTGGAGGTGCCTGTATGTTTTAGGCGGTGGGACCGACGACTTCTTGCTTGACCTTGGAGAACTTGGCGATCGTCGCATCGTCAATGCCAAGGTGTGCCTTGACGAGTGCAGGTGGGGTCAAGGCCAGCCACTGGTTGAGTGAGATGTCTTGGAAGACGCCTGGAACGATCGAGTTGAGTAAACACTCGAAGCGAAGACATAACGAGCTTACCCGAGCGGAAGATCTCAAGGAAGACCAGGGTCGTGTTGCCGGTGTTCTCGATGTAGTGACCTGACAAGATAATCCTCAATACGGTCGGTCAGAAACATCAGTTTGAATGACTAACCGTACGACGGAGGGATGTATGCAACATCACCGGGCTGATGAACGAACTCGGTGAATTGGCTAACGAATGTAAAGAGATATATTTCGTACCTGGAAGTCGTAAGTAGCTGCGTTGGACGACGCAGCGTAAACCGAGATACGAGCAGTGCCTTTGCTGAACACCATGTTAGACGAGAGATAAATAGATATAAGAGTTGCCACTTACATGAAGAAGGTCCACTCTGGTTCCGTTGGGTGCCACTGTACAAGATAGTCAGGCTGCTAATTCGAAATCGGCGTTCCTCAAATAACTCACATGGAGCTCACTAAAGGGGCAACAATCAGACTAGGTTTCTGTATAACGGAGGAAATGTACGCACCGCATTCCTCCGGGTTTAACGGTAACCTCTGCAGCGCAGATGGTCGTAGATACAGGGAACAACCTGGTATCGACAACCTTGTACGAACCACCAGATGCTGGAGTGGCTGCCAGCTGGGACATTGGGAAAGTATAGTTGTACGGAGTGTCATTGGGCACAACCATGTCAGAGGAGACATCCATAGGAGGAGGGGCGGCTAGAAAGGTATTGAATCAAAGGAAGTTTGGAGATTGTATCGAAAGGATATACCAGGGAAGATATACAACTCTTTGCTTGGAATGTCATTCCAGGCTGCCATGTCGGTCTGGAAGTTCTTAGCGAGAACCTCCTTGGGGACATGGGCCAACCAGTCCTGAACAATATGGCTTGAATCATTGAGATCATGACGATTACAAAAATACTCACAGTGAGCAAGAAAGTAGAATCTTCGCTGAATGTACCGCTATCGAAGATGAGGAGGAACTCAGCACCATCAGCAGTAGTGTTCTTCGCTTGAATACTGTGGGGGCAGCCGGCTGGGAAGTACCACAGGTCTCCGGCCGTCTACGGGAAGAGAACCATCAGGTCAATCGTAAATAGATTGCCATATGCACTGACCACATCATTGAGATAGACCTGGCCTTCAGGAGTAACAACACTGACGCGGAGGTCACCAGCAAGCACGTATGCCCACTCGCCGTCCGTGTGCCAGTGCATCTCACTGATGAGACCTCAGTACTCGAGTGCCCATCATAATTTCGCGACACTCACCGGATGGCGCCTGGCTCCAGACGCATATTTACACCAGAGATTGCTGTGGCCACGGGCATGTGGTTGACTGTAGTGAACACGATTGATGAGTTCCATTGATGAACGAACAACGTGCAGTCACTAACCATTCTGTTGTCGAGCCCAACCACCAGTTTGTAGACGATTATGACTGAGGGAGAAAGGCCACTTGTAGTTCGCCCTGAATGATACCAATCCATGTTCGTGAGTGAGCGCATCGAATCACAGGAAGGCAACTCACACATCACCGTTGTCAGTGGTAGGAGGTGCTAGGGCATCGGAGCTCTCCAGTTGCATAGGGATGTTCTGGGGGCCGAGTATGCTCGCGCCTAAGCCTCCGCGGATCGGCTGTGGGTCTACATCCAGAGAATCCGCTGTCCATAGAGGGTAGTTGGGGTCGTCACTGGCATAGGGCACAGTGGGACTAGCTGCAGGCGCTGAAGCAGAGCCTGACGGGGAAGATTGCGCAAGGGCCGAAGCAATGACGGCCAAAGAAGAAAGGAGAGACCACGAGTGCATCTTGGTTTCTATCGAAAGCACTGGGCGAATGGGGTAGATAACTAAAATTTACACTGAGGACATGGATTTGCAAAAGCAGTCCCTTTTATACGGTCTGCTGAACAATCGGATCCATGGACCAACTGTTTGGAGGCAGGGTCGAGCCAACCGAAGCCAATTTAAAAGTGAAAAGTTACGGCAACCTTGAACATTTCCGTGACCGGACTCGCCTGACATTACGGATCCTACACGCAGCGACCGATCGAGCCAATGGATCCGCGATGGGATTAGGGCAGTTCTGAGACCGACCGACCAAAACAGCTTGCACCACGATGACCAGCCCGAAATATCCCTGGGCATGATAATGGCTGCAGGCGACTCTGGATGCCCTGCTTAGTGGATTCTTGACCAGCCAGATAACTGCCAGACACCGCGACAAGGATCCATGCCAATCGCTCAAGCGAAGCGCATCCGACAATATACCTCAGATCAGACTGATTGTACCCTGCTGTACTGTCCCAGTGTCAACATGACAGGTAGGAATCTAAGCAGAATGTTTTTTTTAGAATTTCGGGATGCAGTCAAGCCGGTGAAAATATATAACGCATCAGCATCAATGATGGAGAGAGCGTCCTGTGTTAATAGCTTGTGTTCTGGAGTCCATGCGGCAATGCCCCTCCGCGGATTCTGATCAATGCCAAGCCAATTTCCGTTACTCTCTCAGCTATAAAACTTGGGGTCGGGTGAATTCGCAGGGTGCATAAAACGCGCGAAACAAATGTTTCATTTCTGAGTTACAAGGAACGTACGTTATACTCTCAGTAGCTGCAGCAGTCACACTGCCATCCTCTGTCTAACAGGCCCGATGACATTGATAAGCTGTGGGAAGTCTGCAAAAACGAGTAGATCATCATAATCTCAAAACACAGTTCTCCTTGAGCGAAATGGCTCTCTGCGGGCCCTCTGATCTTCCAACTCCTAGTATAAGGTTGCACAGTACCACAGAATTGGAAGACGCCCATTTGCTGAATTAAGATTACGAACCTGTGAAGCTTTGAAGGCTCAACAGATCTCGAATATCATCCCAAATTTGTAGATAATCCTCTCTTCACCAAAACTTCTCTGCAATCTTGTCCCCATTACTCCCAACGGTGCATACATGTGCCATGAAAAAGGGGTAAAACTTGGGTTGTCCGGCGTGCAGAATCCGAAGTCATGCCCGACACACCATACAACCGTACGGTATACCTTTTAGATCATCTCAAGAAATCTCATCAATTTGATCCGACAAATGAAAGCACAGGAATTGCCTACCCTCCCTAGATCCGTACAGCCCGCCATTGTACTGTTGCGTTGGCACGTGTTCTCCAGATAAAAGTCAGGTTGTGCTGCGTTGAAGCCACGGGAGGCACAAATAGCTCAATGGGAGATGACACACACATGGGATCCTATGCTTGAACATGGAGGTAAAACTATGCATCAACTCCATCGGAACGGATGGGGGAGAAGGTCACTAGATCATCTCATGCATCAGAGTCCATGATCATGCAAAGACCTAAAAATAAGGCACAGTTCGCGAAAACAGCAACCTTCGAATACCACACGACATACCTGTACTCGCGATAGAAGGGACGCCCAGCTTATGACAGGACATACCGCGGTTCTCCGTGGGGCTTCGCGCCCAATGCGACTTTGGGGAAACCGACAGCAGCACGAAACCGAAATGAGAACAGATTATGATGAACTCCATTCGATGTCTTCCAGTTTGCTCTTTACATCCATAGGAATCCATGGATATTGCTGCGCACAAACCCTGAACTGGAAACATTTTCCGAGTCAAAGGAAATGGTAGCAGTTGGAACTTATCGGGATCACCCAGAGGGTGCGTCGTTTGGGACGAAAACGCAAGATAACAGTCTTCCTGGGTGTAAAAGTCCACAGTTGTTCAACGACGGACACGGATTCATGTTCGGTCCATATGGTAAGCTGGACCACGGAGTTGGTGTTGTATGGACCACAGCCAACATGACCATCCTGTACATTCAAAAAGAAATAGTCGCCGATTAGTGGATAAAGTGGAGATGCGATGAGTCCGATGGTGCTGTAGCACATAATCCCGGTAACGATTCGTGGCCGTGAGACGCTCTTAAAAGCTGTAGAGTGATCATGGTCCGACGGAAAATTGCGGAGAGACGGTGACTTACGTTGACCTTGAGCAATTCCGCAAGGGAACTGCCACAAGATCCCAACTGCCGCATCAGCGACACTTGAAATTGTCGCACCCAGCACTGTCAGAAAGTATCATCGGTAGGCCACAGGAGGCGGCGGACGCGTAATAGCGTGAGGGAGGTTCCAGCCTCTGCGCAACGAAATACATATCGATTTCAGGGTTGGATGACCGCCATATTCTAGGGGAAAATACAAAATAAAGAAAGGGGGAAGCCAGGGGGAAGCCCAAAAGCTCGCGGCTTGCAATGCATTCCCCGTTCTGCGACGATGGAGGTCGTAAATGAATTTCCTGGACTAGATCTTGAAGTTAGTGAGCGTCAAGCTTATAACTTCTTTAGTTAGTTAGTACACAATGAGGCCGAGGTGAGTCGCTGACATAAGGCAGTACCACGCGTCCGAATTTTCTTGTGGCAGGCTGGCGTTGACGAGCACCTTGACGTCCAGCACGGGCTGTTGGTTTGGCAAAGGGTATGTTGAATTCCTCTCCCTAGTTCAGTCATATATCAGTTCTGTGATCGCGTTACTCAAGCACAGAACAAGTAGACAGCTGCACCCGATAATCAAGATGGCTTCTGGATATGCCTCCCCACCTTTGCAAGAAAGCGAAGGCCCACAGCCCCATCCTTACATTCACGACCCTCTACTATACATCTCAAATCTTCCTCCTTTTGTTACAGATGAAAATCTTGCGGTCACTTTCCATTCATGTGCTCCTTTCAGACCAAATATTTCACGCGACGGCACCAACCGCCCACTCTCTGGAACGATTGAGTTCAAGTTCCTCGAGAAAGGTCTGCTGCTTCATCGTGTACAATTTGACTCTAGTTATCGATGACATTCCTTTTAGCCGAGAAAGCATTTGCCACACTTCAGTCGCGTCCAATTCCAGGTCTTCAACCGCCTGTTAACCTTGTTCTCTCTCCCTATCCCCCAACAACTCCACCTACACCGCTTCCGCCACCATCTGCGTTACCGCGTCTCGTGAAGCACCTTCCGAGTGGCTTCTCCGATAACCAGTTATATGATCTCTTCCGGATGTTTGGTGCTCTCGCGTCAGTTCGCACACAGACTGGATTCGGAAGTGATACCGGAGTCGTAGAATTTTGGCGTGAGGAGGATGCTCGCATTGCAGAACAGGCAATGCACTGCTCCGAAGTGGAAGGTCAAAATATTGCTGTAACAGTATATCAGGGCAGGAGGACTAGTGGCAGTGCCACAGAGTTCAGTGCTCATGCTCCCACTTTTGTGCCGTCTGGTTCAGTCTACCCATACCCGACACAGGTAATAAAGCTTTCCTCGGTGGTATTCTCGCTGACACGTTGATAGTATTCCCCTCCCCGTGCTCACCCATACACAACTCCACCTCGGGGTCCAGTTTTCATTCATGGTCCGGGTCAACAAGTCCAACTTGCACCTTTGAATGGACCCGGTTCAAATAGCCATAGTGGGCTTATCGACCCGTGCAATCTCTTCTGCAAGGTAGTCTGGGATCCATTTATCTGAATTACATCTTGATTCTCTTGAACAGAATTTGGACCCGGAGATCGATTCGAATGGGCTCTTCGCACATTTCCGTCAGGTAAATCTCTGCCTTTGGAATGCTTGGCTTTCTTACCAATCGGCATACCTAGTTTGGACAAATCGTCAGGTAAACCACATCTACCATCAAAAGCCAAGGTTACTTATTGGATTCTTCTACCAGTGCACGAGTGATGCGCAATGAATCTGGCGAGAGTCGTGGGTTCGGGTTCGTTTCTTTCCAAACACCCGATCAAGGTAGACAACCGAATAGCATCAGACATCAGATTACTGATCGTCATCTTTAGCTGCCGCCGCCATGCACGGCATGAATGGAGTTCTTTTCGGCTCCAAGCAACTTGTAGTCAGATTGCACGAACCTAAGCAATTGCGCCAGGAGAAGTTAGCTCAACGTTTCGGCCATAATGGTCACCCACGGAGCGCGAGTGGCGCAACCAGCCCAACCGCAAGTGAGTGTGGGGAGAGTTATGTCGGGTTCTCCAGTCCCCGCTATCCACCTTCTGTCCTCGGTTCTCCTGTCATTGGCGTTGATCGCCCTGACAGGGGTAGGAGAGGTTCTGGCAGCTATTACAATGTAAGGTCACGTTTCATGTGCTGCAGCTTGTACTCACGCATCGTAGGCTGCTCTCTCTGGTACCCTCAATCTCCCCATGCGCTACGATGATCTTGCGGCATTATCACCTGTCGTCAGAAAGGAAGTACTCACGGGCGAACTGAGTAGACGCATCAAGACAACTGATAACGTCCCTACAAATGAGCTTGACTCAGTTGTCGAATCTCTCGTTAGCCTGTCACTGAGTGAAGTGGTGGCTGGTATCCACGACCCCTCCAAGCTTGCGGAACAGGTTGCAACTGCACGTGCAACTCTCAAGCCCAAAGCCCCATCTCCCGCGAAATCCCCGTCGCCGTCGACCTCTCAGGACTCCCGTCTTCTGGACCCAAGCGCACTGGCCGCCACGGCTTCTGCACCAGAGCATCCTTCAACTCCCATCTCCGTCTCTCCATCCTTGTCTACGCCTCCACGCACTTCATCGCCCTCTGGTTCTGTTCCTCCTACCTCCGAGAAAGACCGTATGATGGCCGCTGTTTCCAAGCTCGAATCGTCCAGACAGAACGAGCTCGTAGGATTGCTGATGGGTTTGCCTAAGCGCGAGAGAGCGATGTGTCTCTTCAACGCCGAGGTTCTTAGAGCAAAGATTGCCGATGCCAAGATGGTCTTGGATTGTTCTGATGAGGAAGAGGAACAAAAGGGCGAAGCTGCTCCTGCCCCGGTGCCTGTCACTCCTCAGGCAAAGAAGATTGCTACGTCCCCCTTGGGGGATTCGCCACAGACGCCTGCTCTCTCGTCGCGTGGGCCTTCAGCAGCATCGTCGCCGGTCCCGGCTACCCCGGGTTCGTCTCCGCATACCCTTGCCTCCTTGGCTCGCCTCCCCGCAGCCGAGATAATAACACTCGCCAACTCATCCTCGGCTACTGGTCTTCCTTTGCCAAAAGCTGATCCCTTAGTCGTGAAGGCCACTGACGAATTTGTTGATGGACTCCTGGACAAGCCGATACAAACCCAGAAACAGCAACTCGGCGACAAATTGTTCGTACCTTTCTAAATGTGTTTGGAAACTCATGGCCGATCGTTGTTCTCCAGGTTCCGAGCCATCAAGTCATATGGTATGAAGGGCGCGGTGAGACTCTCATTTACCTGCATCATAGGGAACCGCCACTGATGCTTCCCGTCAATTCTAGCCAAAACTTACCATCGCATTGTTGGATCAAGATGACCTCCGTGCACTCGCTCACCTGATGAACAGTTACCCTTCTGTCCTCAAGGAGAAAGCACTACTTGCCCAAGCCGCCCAAGGTGGCAAGTGAAAGGAATGTTTGCTTCGGAAGAAACATCCACATTTCCGATTTCCCCTTCTTGGTTTAGTTACCCCATCTTACCTATCCTCCCTGATCCTTGATATCTCTCCCATGGAATTGTGGATACGTGACTTGTTTGGTGAAAGCTTCAATATCCATCTCTTAATACATAGCGTCCTCCATCTTTCTTTGCATATCTGACCCCCCTCGCTCTCCCTGCTCGTTGATGCTCACGTTTTCATTTACCCCGTTCCTTGTCACACTATATCGTCTAAAGGATGACACTCTTGCTACTCACATTTGGGTTTCCCCCCATATTTTAGTGCTCTTTTTCTAACTCGTTGATCGTTTTCTGTTTCTTTACGATTTTCACGATCTACTTCGGCCGTGCTTACTCCTTAGTATAGCTGACAATGATGAATGTTATTTTGATGACGAATGATCATCGAGCATCTACAAAGACTTTCGTATATTTCATTCTTGTCGTACACAGATACATATCATACACGGACATCAAGTCGTGACAATTACATCAATTCGCGTACAGTTGGTGACTACTTCGAGTGGTCACCTGTACGAGATCATGAGGGAATGTCGTCCTTCACGGTATGTTGTCCTTCATGATATGTACCGGAATCCAGGAGCCTATCATGATGTTTGAGAACCATCCCAAGCAGATTCAAGCTTGTGGACGAACCTTGTCAGCGAGTTCGGACGTATCCACTCTTTGGTTGAGATCTAGTTCTCCAAATGCCTCGTTCCGATACTTGTTCTCCCACCGATACGAGATCTACGAACGTGAGGCGTATCGATCAGAATCAGACGCGTCCAATGGAACTATACACTCCGCTCACACTCAACACCAGAGCGGAAATGGCAGCTAGGAACATGAGACCACCAGACACTACAAAGCCCGAATGAGTACGATGACGATGACGTTGTTACTTTGTTCGGAGATACATACCTGCGAATCCGCGCCTGACAAATGTGATCAATCAGTTGTCAGTTGTGCGCATGATTGACCAAGATAACGGGCTGTTAACGCACGAGTAATCCGGGCCTTCGGTCAGTGGGTACAAGTGAGACCCTAGGATGCTCCCAGTCTGACCAATCGCTCCAAAGAGCGGCATCCCCGCCGCACGTTTCGTTTCCGATCCCAAATTATGTGCGACTGCAAACCGGGAGCAGCGGGTCTTCGTCAGTGATTCAGATGACAAGATCCCCAGTGGAGCAGAGGTATGGAATGTGAACGCACACCATGCGAGAATGAGACCAAGACTGGCATACGTTCCTGATGAGATGCAAAACGTTGCAAAGTACCTGACATGGATATGCGAGTGTGTGATACCAAGAAGAATCCTGAGGTTGTGAGGTGAGAATCAAGTGCTGTGGACGGATCGGTAGAATTTACATATAGCCTATCCCTCCCAAGGTACATCCGGCAACGACCATGAGTCCGCGACTTTGAATTCTGTCAGAGGTATAGGCTGCGATCATGAGGATCAAACCCGCAACTGCATACGGGGGGACGGTCATAAGTTGTGATATAGCAGGCGCTGAAACGAAAAAAGGTAAGCTTTGGTCCTAGATTCATTGAAATCGGACATACAATGCCCCATCGTCTGGATAATCGTGGGTAAAAAGGCCGATAAAGAGCCGAGTGCGCAGTTAAGCCCGAAGTACATGACGCCCGCGACATATATCTAGAACTCGTGATAAGCTGCATACGACGTTTGTGTATGACACAAAAAACCTACCCTCCAATCGACGAAGGCAGCGATGACGTGCCCTGAAGGAGATTTCAGTTGAGCGAAGGACACGCGACGCCCCGGGTGACCTACTCCGGTTGACGACTGCTCCAATATCCCCACTTGTCCCTCTGTTCATACGTTCTATGGCCAATTTACGCTCTGCAGGGGTAAGAAACTCGGTCGATTCTGGTCGGCCTGGGAGGAAAAACAAGCATATTACTCCAACTAGTACAGTTGGAACGCCCTGTCGTATGTAAGGATCCAAGTTGGTCTGGACCAGATGAGTTCGACATACCTCTATGATGAACAACAACCTCCAGTTTGAAATGGATATCTTGACATGTTGAATTCCGTAGGCGAGGAGACCTCCAAATGCCCCAGCAACAGCAGCAAATCCGAACCAATATGCAATACGTGTGCCATATTCGGCCTTGGTATAGTAGAATGCTTGGGGAGAGGCTCAATATCGGGAACGCCAGGAATAGGACAACATACAGAAATATAATACAACAGAAGGTCCGAACGCTGCTTCGAAGACTCCGAGGCCTAAACGTGCAACGAGAAGGCTAGCGAAGTTGTTCGCAGTCGACTATATCGTTCCCACCTAAGTTAGGGAAGCATCGGATGTCAAAACAGCTACCCACCATCAAGGTGGAGCATAGGCCCCACAGAATAGCTGAGCAGCCAATCCATGTTCGAGGATTATAGTACTTGGATATTACAGTCCATGGCACCTGGCACAGAATCTGACCGACGGTCAGCAGTGAGCGCTTGAGCACACGACCAATCGACACGTGGCCATTGGCGTTGGGACTCACATAGGGTATGAAGAATACCGCGACCAACCAATCAAACAATATACCTGTAGGGTCTCCGCCAAGAATGTCTTGCGGCAATCCTTGAAGGCGTGCATTTCCTAAGTTGGATCGATCCAGATCTTTCACCGTGGTCAGAAGCAGTTCGTGTAAACGATCCAATGGACGACTCGGACTTACAAGCAAACAGGTAAAGCAAACACGTTATGGGTAGAATTCTTCGATCCAGCTTGAGAAGAAGTCTCTTCTCTTCGGTGAGTGGATCTAATTCGATAAGACCTTCGGCGTCATCTTGTATGCTGTCGCGACCGCTGGAGCCTTCGTCCAGTCCATCTGAAGGCGAGTGGATGTTAGCGTCTGTGTGCTTTGTGCTCATCCCGACACAGGTCAGCCTGCGAGTGCACCGTCAATAGGTTCACAAACGACAGCACAAAACGAAAGGACCCCTAGTTTAGTTCCGGTAGGGTCCCATTATGTATTTGTTGGGTGCCGAATAGGCAGCGACTCGTCAGGAAATACTAAT
Source organism: Chalciporus piperatus (assembly GCA_038093975.1). Classification (NCBI taxonomy): domain Eukaryota; kingdom Fungi; phylum Basidiomycota; class Agaricomycetes; order Boletales; family Boletaceae; genus Chalciporus; species Chalciporus piperatus. Next base: position 81,739 of record JBBPTG010000045.1, read on the forward strand.
TTTTAGTCACGGTCATTGACATCACGTCCTGGATTGTAGTCCCTGCCCTTTCCTCTGACTGGATGTCTCTGGAAGTGTGCGGTCTGCGTTCAATTGGCACTCGGTATGAATGAAATCCCCGAAAGCGAATCGGAGTGTGACAGAATGGTTGAATGTCATGGATGATGATCATGCGATCATGTGCATGACAGGTGACACGTGTGAGCGCTATCCCTGTCAGCAGACAAATAAGTAGATATTTCAGAACCCATCGACATTGTCTGAGACACATCGAGCGGATGAGGAAAACATCGACGGCGTACGTGGTATGAGAGAGTCACTTTACATATTTATCGTCTAGACTGAGTCGAGGAAGCGATTGGGATTCCCTCTGCTCTCCTTACTTACTACTTAGTTGATGTGTCACTTCCAGATGGCAAGCATCTTCGAGCGGTTATGTTGGAAAGAGCTCACCCAGCATTCGGAGAAGCCTAAGAAACCGTGCCCCAACGTCCAACCCTCAAGCTTTCAAAATTTCAACTTGTAAGTCGTTGGGGTGCAGGTCACCGTTGCGCCACTTCGGGAGCAATCGGAGTCCTGGCGTTGAGAATTCCGGGATGTAGTAGGGCTGGTCGAGACGCTGAGCCCTGACCGCACAGAGTTATCGGGGGCTCTTGTTTCCAGGCCATGTCAGCTAGGATTCTAAGAAGCCCCAGGCCTCCCCAGGCCCGCGTAACCTAAGGATGTTCGCTTGGCGACATAGCGGCCCTGCTGTCCGAGTCACTGACATACTGAAGGTGGTGCCATTGTGGCTCACTGGCAGCTTTGACAAAGTTTTAATGAGTTTCCGGAGTCTCTAGTCCACGCTGAGTACGATCTGTGAGTGTTTTCTTCTTCCAGCTCGTGTTGCTCACTAGTTAAAGGTTTTGACTTAAGGGTGGTGGGTCAGAACCCTGAATGACCATTGTCCACGCGCATCTTGTGGCAGTAGGAAAGCAATTCAGAACAGTGTGGACAGATTTGTCTCTCGTACGCCTCCCATACATGTCGGCGTGTGGGAAAAGGACGCAATATCGACAAGGTACCTGTGAATGAACCTGTTGAACTCGTTGGATCCCAACAATGTCGACCTCCTGGGCAGGTCCATGTGCCATGGCGCTGGGCACTGCGCTGGTACTCGACCTCGTGCGACGACAGCTCTCTAAACGCGAGTCACCTTGTCCTCTGCCTCCAGGTCCACCTGGGCTGCCTTTCGTGGGTAACGTGATTGGCGTCAACACTGAAGCACCATGGTTGACATACGCCCAATGGGCCAAAACATACGGTACGCAGTGTTAGAGCCTCTTCATGCCAATATGCTAACGATCACGAACTGTAGGCGATCTGATGTATACTCAACTGTTGGGGAAGGACATCATCATTGTCAGCTCGGAGAAAATCGCGAAAGACCTTCTCGAATACCGCTCAAGGAATTTCTCCGACAGACCATTCCTGGTCACGAATGAGTTGTAAGTCAAAGGATCTGGTCGACGCTGCATTCGCGGTATGTCTGACTCGGTTCAAGGTTCGGAATGGAGTTCAACTCAGTCCTTCTGCCCTATGGTGATCGCTGGCGACTCCACAGACGTTTCTTCCATCAGGCCTTCCGAGCAGAGTCCATTGCAAGATTCGCACCCTTGCAACAGCAAAAGTCATTCCAACTTCTGCGACGGCTGCTGGACGGGCCAAGCCATTTCTCGGAGCACATCTTCGAGTACGTCTACACAACCGATGCAAGGATGTCGACGAACGTTGCGTTTGACAGGTATACAGCATCAATAGTCATGAATGCGGTATATGATTATGACCCCGTGTCTCGTAAGGACAAGATGGTGGACATCGTCGAGAAGGTGATCAATGTGATACTCGATGCACTAAGGCCTGACATATCCATCATTATTGGAGCCTTTCCTGGAAGTAAGTAAACCTCCATTTCAACCCGTCAAATTACAGACAAGTTGGGCATAGTTCTATCTCTTCCCTGCTGGTTTCCTGGGATGTCGTTCAAAAAGACTGCAGCCTATTCGAGGGTTTGGGCCAAGGATTGTGTAGAAATCCCGTTCAACCACACATTGGAGAAGATGGTACATATAATCGCATGTCAGTGTGTCATGACTATAACGCTTATCGAGATATCCAGAAGTCTGGAAGTGCCAACTCGAGCATGGTGTCCGATGCCCTTCGGAAGGCAGAGGAACAAGGTATCCCTGCAGATTCGGAATGGATGCGAGGACTTAAAGAGGCTGCCGCGACAGCATTCATGGGTCAGTCTCTGGAGCACGATCTGGTTCTCCCTTCACTGACAACTTCTTCTAGCTGCATCAGAGACGGTGGGTTAACACTACGTTTCACGGGGCTATGATTGACGTCAATCGTAACATAAGTCGAATTCAGCGATCGCGACAGTCTTCCTCATTATGGTGATGTTTCCTGGGGCCCAGGAGAAGGCACAAGCGCAGATCGACGCCGTCGTTGGGAGGGACAGGCTACCAAGTCTTCGGGATCGTCCTTCGTTACCCTACATTGATGCTTTATTGCGCGAAACGACAAGGTACAACCCCGTTGTTCCTTTGTGTGAGTCAAGGTCTTCCCTTCGTAGTACCTGCGACGTGACAGCACCTCCTTGAACGTAGCTATCCCGCATGTTGCAGTCGATGCAGACGTTTATGAGGGATATCACATCCCGAAGGGTGAGTTTGACCAGTCTGATCGTTCCGCTGGCGCAAGCTGATATAAAGCAGGTGCTCTCATCGTGTCGAATCTTTGGTAGGCCCTGTCCCTCCGCTCTACAGCCCGGCACTAACACAATGCAATCGTTCCCCCAGGGCTATGGCACACAATGAAGCGAAATATTCCAAGCCCTTCGAGTTCCTTCCAGAGCGGTTCCTCAACGCCGATGGCACGCTCACGCCGGACGACACGCAGAACATTACGTTTGGGTTTGGCCGTCGCATTTGTGTGGGTAGATACTTCGCGGATACGGCCGTGTGGTCCGCGGTTGCCATGATCCTGGCCGCGTTCAAATTGTCCAAGCCCAAGGACGAGCATGGGCGGGAAGTGCCGGTTGAGCCCAAGTTCACGAGCGGTCTCGTGGTGTAGGTCTCCTTTCCGTGCTGTCAGGCTGGCGTGACTGAATGTCTGACTTGTCTATCCGAATGATATGCACAGGCGCCCCCTTCCATTTCCCTGCAGTATAACCCCAAGGACTGAGGGAACGGACGCAGCGAAGCTCGAGCAGTTGATCGCTGCAAGCTCGTTGTAGCACCTCGAGACTTTACTTACTTCATTGATGGGTGGCTGTTACTCCCCCTTGGCTGTGGTGCATGACACTAGCGAAACGCAAGTAACGAGGGAATTAGGACCTGCACCAATCTGTGGGTCCTGCCTCCAGTAACGAGACTATCAAATGAACAACAGTCACACACGCTACGAGCTACTAATTTGACGACCCACGATATCCCTCCGAGTAATTAGGCAGAGATATCAATGACTCTTAAGGTCTCTTGAACCTTACAAATGAGCATGAACCCCAGACAAAAACTCTCGCAAAGGGTGACGCGAACTGTGGCGAGACTGCCAGAAAACGAAACGGTGTCACACATCACTCGCTTGGATTATCTGCCTCCAGGATTTGGGTATCCATCGGCACGATATCGCATGATTCGCATCCAAACGGAAGTGGATGCCCGAAAGAATTGACCAACGATTAGCGCGTATGTGCACTCATGCTGCTATGCCATTCGCGGGCCTCACCTCGACGGACACCAAATCACAACTCGTTTCCATGTGTAGTCAGGTTGCGTCTTGGGGGGTACCGTCCGGGTCTTGTGCCAAGTGTCAAACTGTCCGATAACAGTAATACAAAGTTCCAACATTCCAACCAGAAGCTGGTGAGAAATCATGTCCGACAGAAATGAATGCGATCAGGAAACCTGAGAAAGCGAACCAAAGCAAACCCACTTTACACAATACTGGCCCCGATCAACCTCTCCAGTCCTTCCACATCCACCCCCTCCATCCTAGGCGCGATCCTACACCTAAACGGCAAGGGGTGGCTGTCCAACCGTGCGTGAGTCGATCACAACCACGAACCGTAAGCGATGCCGAGCCACTCACATAGCGATCCCACTCGAGAACTTTTCCTCAACAGGAATCTCCACCCCATTCTCATCCTTGGCCTTCTCAATCTTGAATACAGCCAACACCTTGACAATCACAGACCATACGGAGGTATCGGCGAAGTAGCGACCGACGCAGATGCGACGACCGAATCCGTAGGCAACGTGTTCGACGTCATCCGAGGTGAGTGAGCCGTCTGGGTTGAGAAAGCGCTCGGGGAGGAATTGGTGCGGGTTAGGGTATTTGGAGGGGTTGTGGCCCATTGCCCTGATTGGAGTGGAATGGTTAGCGCCGGTGAAGAAGGAACGGTATGAGGTACGGACCAGAGGTTAGGCAAGACGGTTGCCCCTGAGAAAGCGTGTTCATTTATGGAGTATCTTATACACCGTTATCCCTCTTACCTTTCGGAATGTGATACCCGGCATACACATCATCTTCCATAACAGCATGAGGAATCGCTAAATCCATCGTTCATCGAAAGCAAACAGGCCGATCCCATGATACGCTACTCACCCAGAGGAGCGACAGGAGTGTACCTCAGCGTCTCCCTGATAATGGCATCCAAATACGGCAACGACGGTCGATCCTCAATTGACGGAAGCCTCTTGTTGCCAACGACTGCGTTTATCTGTGTATGAGCTTTGGCTTGCACATCAGGGTTGAGAGTCATCGCGAGGATGACAGACATGATGACCGAGTTTGACTATGTCGACTGTCAGTTTATATACCTCCCCAACGACTGAGCCAGATCCTCACGCACCGTTTCAGCCGCAGCTAACGGATAAAACATAGAACAGTCAAGAGCGAGCCCACAAACCACGCCCCCAAACTCACCTATGAACCCAGTGGCAGCCGCTCCCGCAAGCTCTTCCATCCACTTCTCATCTCCCTTTACCCCCTTCTCCTCCATATTCCTAAATGCATCGAATACCATCGATGGGGCGATACTCCCTCCCTCGTTCTCAATAGAGTCAGCCAGGGCGTGTAGGTTACATCGATAGGCACTTACCAGTTTCCTCATAGAATACTCAAACGGTTTAAGGATGTACAGTTCCGAATACTCTTTCGCGATCGCCATTCGTTTCTTGAAGGACATACCGGGGAACCACGAGGGGAGCTTCAACACTCCATACGCGTGCTCAGATCAGAGTCTGTATGACTCAACGGCGCTCTGATGGAACAGGAACTCACGTGCAGGGAATGCACCGACGAGAATCGCAGTGTCAGGACGCACAGCATTGAGTGTGATATCCAACGTCTTTCCCGCAATATCCACCAGTTCGTCCTCTTTCGATGCAGGATCGTAATCATACACGCTATTCATGATGACGGCTGCCGTGTATCTAATAGTAAACAAATCCCAATCGTCAACAGCACCCCTGGAGAGCACGCATACGGGAGCATGACGTACTCGAACACGTGGTCGGAGACCTGATTCGGGCTGCTCATCAATCGCCTCAGCAATTGACACGCCTTTCGATGCTGCATAGGTAAAAATCGAGATGTGGCATCACTTCGGAAAGTTTGATGGAAGAACCGTCTGTGCAGCCGCCACCTGTCGCCATATTCCATGAAGACGGAGCTGGAATCCAACCCACACCTACAGCCCATCGGTCGACTGTCAGTATACACTGTAGTCGAGAGTTGTGACTCACGGAGCTTTAGTGGCAAGATAGGGACGATCTGAATAGTTCTGAGAGCGAGTTTCGAGGAGATCTTTGGCGATCGCTTCGGAATTGATGACGATGATGTCCCTGCCAAACAGTCGAGTGTGGATCAAGTCGCCTGTATTATCAACGTTCATGGAGGCAGGTGAGGGAGCCGCTGCCCCACTGGCATGTCTACGACGTACCATATGTTTTCGCCCATGCGGCATACGTCAACCATGGCGCATCCTTATCTATCCCGGTGACGTTCCCGAAGAAGGGAAGACCGGGCGGACCAGGAGGTAACGGGTTTGATGCTACTTTCTTTCGATACAGTCTTCTGGCGTTGAAAAGCACGACGAGAGTCAGTGCGAGCGCGCATACAGTCGTCGCCCACATCTCTGGGGCCATTAGATTCGTGTAGGCCCCGGGGTTGTCGTATTATATACTAACACGCCGCTTCATCCACACCGCTGGACCTGGGCGCATCGGGAGTTTGATCCAAGTTTAATACCGCTCGGGTTCTCAAAAGACCGCGTGCGCAGCGATGGAGTAATACTAGTTTAGTTGGGGTAGGGTGAGGCAAAGGTGAGGCTATGCTGATCGCGATGGGTTGGAATTCCGTACCATGTATGACAAGGCTTGCCAACACGACGCTCGACCGACATGCAGACAGATCTCGACGGACGGGAGTTCGATTTTGGAAGGCTTCCGCCAATGTTCCCCTCCTTCCACCTAGTCTCCCGTAGGCACCCCTGGACCCTTAGGTAGGAAGACAGTCGTTCCTACCCTTCCAAGGCCTTCCACCACACTTCATCCATTTAGAGTCCCGTGGTGGGCATAATAACTTGAATAGACTCGGACAAATAACGCGTAGGAATGATGGAGACGCTCATGGTGATCACGCACCAGTGGCACGGTTTCTACTAGCAAGGTGGTGAAACGAAACAAACTGGTATAAAAACACTTGCGAATTGACGACTAGTATTCAATCGAAGGTGTCCTCGAAGGCATCAAAGACGAGTCTCAGGCTAACCTTCAGAACAATCTATCGATGACAGCATCCCACAGCCATTCACCAATTCCCCTGCGATCCCGCAGTGTTGTACTGCGATGGAGTACGGACCTGAAATTGAATCCGGATCACGTGATTTGAAATGACCTGATTTTACTCACCGTCGGCATCATTCCCTTGAAAAAAGACAGTCTCGCTTATCCACGGTTTTCTTCAGTCTTCTTCGTTCAACTCCCCATCCCCAAGTCAGTCCCAACGCTCCCTTTCGCTTTCCGTGATTTACTGACGAGTTCGACCTACTCCCGTAGAAATGTCGACCCAACAACTCGCTGACGGTCGTATCGAGTCCCGCGTCGACAACTACACCAAGTTTTGGCAAAAGGACCTCAACAAGGAGAACGATGCTGACAACAAGAACCGTCTCGACAGTTACACTGACGTAGTCAATGGTCAGTCCTCTCGCATGTCGTTGCCTTCCACTCCTCACCCGCTTTTTTTCGACGCAGGTTACTATGACGGCGCAACCGAGTTGTACGAATACGGTTGGGCCAAATCCTTCCACTTCTCTCGTTACTACAAAGGCGAAGGATTCACCCAAGCGCTCGCTCGTCACGAACACTACCTCGCCTCTCAAATGTCTCTCCGTTCGGGTATGCGCGTCTTGGACGTCGGATGCGGTGTCGGTGGTCCAGCACGCGAAATAGCACAATTCGCGGACGTGAATATTGTCGGTCTCAACAACAATGACTTCCAGATCCAGAGAGCAAGACAGTACACTAAGAAGGCTGGGTTGGAGAACCAGGTCACGTTCGCCAAGGGTGATTTCATGAAGTTGGCCGAACAGTTTGGAGAGAATTCGTTTGATGCTGGTGAGTTTGCTTGGGCTCATTTGACGTTGGGTCTTGGACTGAGGTGTGCGATAGTGTACGCCATCGAGGCTACTGTTCATGCTCCTACCTGGGAGGGTGTGTATGGTGAAATCATGAAGGTCCTCAAGCCTGGAGGAGTCGTGCGTGTCTTTTCATCTTCTCGCATAAGTCTTGCTGATCAATACCTATAGTTTGGTGTCTACGAATGGTGTATGACCGACACGTGGGATCCTTCCAATCCAAAACACAAGGAACTCGCCCATGCCATCGAGTTGGGTAACGGTATTCCCGAGATGCGGCCCTTGAGACTTGCTCGTGAAGCCATGGTCAACGTTGGGTTCACTGTCGAACACGAGGAGGACCTCGCTGATCGTCCTGACGAAGTCCCATGGTATTACCCTCTCGAGGGTGATGTCTTCAAGGCCCAGACCGCATGGGATTACTTTACTGTCTGGCGTATGTCCTGGAGTGGCAAGTTGGTGACGCACACGGCCATTCGGTTCTTTGAGATGCTTGGTTTTGTTCCCAAGGGGACGTACGAGGTCGGCGAGTCGCTCAAGGTTGCAGCTGATGCTCTCGTCAAGGGTGGTCAAACCAAGGTTCGTAGTTGAAACGAGCTTGACTCTGATCATGACTGAATTCCTTCCATAGCTCTTCACACCTATGTACCTGGCCGTTTGTCGCAAACCCATCGAGAACTGAGGACAGGGACTGAAACGTAGATGACCGATTTATTTTGTTACGGTAGATAATCGTCCATATTATATACCCTGGATTAATAGACAGGAATCCGAACCCTTCGGGATATGCCGGACTGGAATCTGTGTGGCTGAGCTGAGCCACTTTCCCAAATGATCCTCCCCGATTCTTTTACGATTCCCGTTGAGCGATCGAAAGCACCGAAATCCCAATGGACGGTGGTGATCCCAGGGTAAGCAAATCCAGGTTGCCCAAGCCCTACACCGAAGAACAGCTCGTCTTCCTCCGAAGTCACATCAGTGGGTTCGAGGTCAGAACGAGAGGTCATGTCAGAGGGGACGCTAAGAAGTTTGCGTTGGATCGTGCGACCGAGTTTTTGGTCAGGTTTGGTCTACCATCAGATTTGCAGGGTGTAGAGGAAGCAGAGCCGCGATTCCGTGAGGTGAGCCTTTGTTCGACGTACCTGTGGTTTCAAGTTGGCGTCGGCGTGGAATGGGCGTGCTCATCGTCGTGCTGGACAGCAAATATATAATTGGTACAAGAATACGGTAGGGAGGGCGAGGAGGAAGCTGGAGGGTCGGACGAGGCCTAAGAAGGCGTCTTTTCGAGGTGTGTTCAAGTTCCCCCCCAGTCTCTCCTGCTCACCCACATCCCCTCCTCATCGACAGCATCGACGCTAAGTGCACCTGCAATCACGTGGTCACCCAGTCTCGCTACCACCGGCCCCATTTCCTACGCTCCCCCAACCGACTCCTCCGATCAACCCAGCACATCCACCCAACCCCTCCAATCCCAATCCCAATCCCCACCCCACCCCAACCCCATTCCCGGTCCGTCCACCCAACCACAACCCCAACCCCAACTCCAATTCACCTTCCAATCCTCCCTCCCCGTCCCCAGCGCATCCACCATCGCACTCAACGTCACCACCTCCGCACTCCGCGACGCCTTTATCACACCCGCCATCGACGCACCCACACTTTCTTCCCTCATTCAGTCCTACGTTCTCGCACATCCATCAGCTGCCCCGCTCGTACCCGTGATATCCAGTCTCTTTGATGCCGCCACACAGCTACTTGGACGGAGTGCGGCGGGTGGGGTGGGGACAGGCGCACATGGCCATGATCGAGAACAGTTGTTTGCACTCCTGAGACGATTCGTGGACGTATGTGCTTTCTTCCCTCCGTCCCTCGTTCATGCGGATATGAGTGGCCCGCTTGCTGGTCCGAGGGCATTACAGATCGCGCTTCGGAAAGCATCGGTGTGGGCACCTGTGTCGTCTCCCTTCTCCACGTCCATGGCGGCGGGTGTGGGTGCGGGACACGGTTCATTATCAGACGAGATGGAGAGAATCGCAGCGGATAGACAGAGGAGGAAAGAGTACGTTCAATGGGCACAGATACATGCTGCAGCAATCGAACTCGGAATCTTACCCTCTTCCGTTCCTTCACCTATCTCTTCGCCCACTATTTCCAACGTCGGCGTCGTAGGTGTGGGTGTGGGTGTAGGCGCGGGCGTAGGCGTGGGTGGTATGGGGGGCGTAGGTGTGGGCGTAGGCGTAGGCGGAGGTGGATCAACGTACCACCATCCCCACCCATCGAGCGATATGTCCTCTTATGGCATTCCCCCACCTCAGCCTCAATTACAATCACCCCACTCTCATGCTCATAGTCATCCCCACGCTCACCCTCAGAGTCATACGCACGCGCACTCGCACTCGCATACCCACCACTCCCACCACCCCACAAACTCGACCCCGACGCCAACGCAAACCCTGCCACTCTCATTCTCCGAAGCCATGGCCCGCGACGCCGTCTGGGAACCCGACGAAGTCGAATGGGTGGCAGGTATCATCGTCCTCCGGGCTATCATCCGCACCTTCCACCCATCCCGCGCCGGCGCCGGCGTGCGTGGGGGGAGGAATCTAAAAGCCGAGTACGAGCAGCTCCTGGGGGCGTATGAGAGGCGGTGGAAGGAGATCAAGGATGAGGCGAGGCAGGCGATCGTTACAGTGGGTTCATGTTCACTTGGTTCTCTTGTGTTGGGATGGGGCTGTGCTGATGCTGATGGTATTTGTAGGAGGTGTTACTTGGTGCGAGAGATGATTTGGCGAGGATGGACGATACGAGGGTGACGTGACTCCACTGACATTGTGCTCCTCCTTGCCCCGTTGTTTCTGGTTATTCAATTTGGACTACAGGATGCTCTGACCGTACTCGAATTAATTCATTATTGATCGTGCATGTCGAACCGGCAGAAACATGTAATCCTATCCATTGCGTATAATGGCGAAACGGTCGAGCTGTAGCCACTCTTCCCCGAACTCGAAACTTGCAACTTGAAAGCGGATGTGAATGCGCGAATGCGAGTACTGGTACAGTGTAAAGCATGTCGATGCATAGGTATGTGTTTGGTGCGAAAACAAAAACATGAAAAAGAGACGCAACAACGCGAAATCAAACGTGTCTGTGAGGGATCAGTGTCTCACCCGCTTGACGTCTCCGCCTTCACTGCTATCAGGAGGTCGTCGTGCGACTGCATTGTGTTGCTGTTGGTGTTGTTGATGCTGACGCTGAGCGAGACCCATTCCTTGGATCGGTGTACGAACAGCCGCTGCCGTCAAGAACGATGATGAAGACGATGACGAGGACCCTCTGTATCCCATGATCAGAACACACCCACCCATTCCGGAAAAAAAGCACGCTGAATGGAGAAGCCACTTACTGCATCACGTCCGCATTCCGCTTGAGTGCATTCCCGTTCCCGCTCGAGGGCTGTCCTGGTTTTGAGACCGCGGCAGCCAATGGTTTGGGTGGTTGTGGATGGACATGTGCTGCTGATTTCTAGGATACGTCGTATCAGCGTTAAGGTCAGTGAATGGGTTATGGAGTTATAGAGAGTGAGGGGCTTACCATTCCAGGGGGGAAGTGGAAACCGCCCATTGAAGGGCTACCGGCGCGCTTGCTGTCAGTCGAGGACGGTCCCGCACGCATACCCGGTGTGGGAGTCGACGTGGAAGGGGCTGATGTTGATGCCGACATGGACGATGGCCCGTTTGGCTGCCCAGGCCGAGACGGCCCCGCGCCAGAATTCGGCGGCGTTGGCCTCGCACTCGCACTCGAGCTGGTACTAGCACCGGGCTGCACGTTCACAGAAGACGACCTTGCTCCTACACCCGATCCACCCGCAGTCCCACCCCCGCCCACACTAGACACACTCGGGACACGTTCGACCGCCTTCGGAACCTGCACCTGCACCTGTACCTCCTCAATCATCATCGAATCATCCATCACACTCATGCCGCCCATCCCCTCTTCGAAATCAATCGGTCTTCCCAAATCTCCCTCCCCAAGATCAACCGTCGCAAAGAAAACGTCCTCCTGGGTACTAAGCGGATATGCGTCTTCGTTTTCCGCCCCTGGGACAGCGACAGCGGGAGGTGGACTGGTGCTACCACTCTGACGGGCATTGGCGTTTGGAATTGGATTGCGGGGTGGGGGCATTTCCGAAAAGGTGACTTTGCGATCCGTGAGTGGATTACGAGTGGGTGACGGTTTTTCGACGGCGCGCCGTTGAAGGGGCAGTCTTTGAAGTGGCGTTAGGATGGGCGTGGGGAGTCCCATCGGCGGCTTCTGTACCCGTGCGTCGACGGAGGGGGGTTTTCGATCACTCGGACCTGCTGAAGAGGTGGACGTGCTAGGTCCTTGGATGGGTTCTCTGCGTGTTGGGGTGGCATGTTGTTGTGCAGCAGCAGCCATTTCTTGACGGATGTGGCGAGGAATGTAGGTGATGGGCGTCTCAGGCAGATCTGTTGGAGCTTCTCTCTTGATCTGAGGTTGCTCATTGCGTTCGGTGGACCCCGGTGGACCAGGGTGATTGGAGGCTGCCGGAACAGGAGGGTCAGGTTTACTTTCCTCAAACTCTGGGCGTCGGTACAGCTCGCTCTTGTCAAACTTTGCCTGATGATATCATGGTGTGTGACAGGTAACGACGATCGCGATGCGTGTGTCAAAGCGTGCAAGTTGTTTTCGAGACGGTGTACTCACTGGAGGCACTTTGATCTTGACAACTTCCTGAGCGTACGACTTGTCGTACAAACAATTGCCCAGCAAGTTTCCAAAGTTGCGAAGCGTTCGTTTGAGAGCATCCGTGACGGCTTCCTTCTTGCACTGTTCGATTTGCATCAGCGGATCGATCTCCGCCACGCTAGCACTGTTGCATCACAAGCACCAGATCAAACTTGAAACTCACCTTATCCAACGCAGCAGCCTTGCTCTTTGCATTCTCCAGCATCCCATACCCCACATCCTCGTGATACGCCCCATCTCTCAACGTCACTCTGACAATCGCCGTCGCCCCAACATTAAACCTCCTCGCCTCCTCATTCCAATCCACGAAATCTGTCGTCAAATTCACAATACTACTACTCCACCCATTGAACCCAAACACCTCGTTCGCGAGATTGATGATCTTCCAACCCTCAGCGTAGGTTAGCTTGGGACCACCCGCTGGTCCGGGACGTTGAGAAACGTATTCAGGACCGAGTTTCTTGGAGAGTTTGGCTTGGAGAGTGGCGATTTTGGTGGCTGTTTCTTCGGAAATGTGACTTGGACCTGGGGCCGTGAATGGGAATGGACTACCGCCGAAAGCTGGGAGAGATAGGGGTTGGCAGGGGGTGTTGGAGAATGGGAATGGAGAGCCGTGCTGGCGTGCGTCGAAGGACACGGCACCGCTGTTGACGATGGAGGAGGAGGATGGGGTTTGTGGATTGGCTGTGAATGAGCTTAAGAGGTGTCCGCTGAACGCACCTGCCATCGCATGAGCGTTAGGGACAAGCCATCGATGCAAGTCGGTCCGGTTTTTTATATCATTAAATATTGGACACGCGTGAACGCGTCGCATGTGATCAGTCACGTCTACGTAGGACAGCCTCAGACTCAATCTGACCCATCAAGGCCTCAGCCCGACTGCCCACAGAAGAGATACGGCGCGGTATGCAGACTATCCGTACGAATGGTGATTTTTTCCCGCCCCACTCATGCACAAGTCTATCATCTCCCGAATCTGCTGGCCCTGGTATCTTGGGTACCTTTTTGCGCGTCATCACTTATTCGTGGAGACCACAAGAGACGGACGAGAAGACAATCTCATTATGGGCGTGGTATACACTAGTTCTAGAACGGAAGCTTTCCACCCAACTTCTTGGAAGGCTTGAGTGGATTTGGGCGTCTCCGCTTGTGATGCTATGATGAACGACTGTGTCAGTACCACGCACAAGGCAAAACAGAGAAACTGAAAATGACATACGTTCTTGAAGCGTTGGATACGTTTGTCCATGTCGCGCAAGAGTATGTTTCTCTTCGCGGCTCTCTCCTTCGCAACACGCTCCCACTTGTGACCTTTGAACATCCGCTTCTTTCCAGCGTACAGTCTGTTTCCTATGTCCGACCCAGGAACATTACGCTCCTTGACTTCGCCCACCCATTTCACGGGTTGTGACCACCACTCCTCTGAGCCCTTCTCGGGCAGGGCGACGTCGGCTTTGGCCTCTGTGGCAACGGATGCCTCCGACTGCACCTTGGACAGGTTCGCAAATACGGGCCGTCCCTTGACCGACGCAATGGCGGTCCCATGAGCCGCAAGGGTCTTCGGCGAAGGTGGCAGCATTGCCAAAGTCCCCGACGCACGCGCTTTCTTGATCAGATCCGCTTGTTGGCGCAACGAATACTTTGGGGGTGCCCACCTCCCAGATTTAGGGTTATTCCATGGGAGGAATGGGTTCGTCCGTTTCGGGAGGTTGCTCTCCGTCTCTGGAGTAGGTGCGACAGGCGTCGGTTGGGAGAAGTTGAATTTGGAAAAGTCGAAAGCGCCGTTTGCGGTGGTTGGTTTGGGTTGGAGAACTGCGGCGGGAGGAGGGGCCCTTGCGAGCTCTCGTAGCCGGAATTGTTTGATGGCTCTGGTGGCCATTTGGAGATGAGTGAACACTCGAAAAAACGAGTACTAAGAGCCGTGGGAACTCAAGTACTCAATATTCAATGTTACTTAGGGGATTGCCACTTTTGGTGCCTTGGTCTTGCGGTCATGCTCCTGGGCATGCCAGTGGAAGACACTATTGTCGCACGCTGAGTCGCCGATCTATAAAGCTGCATACCTTTTTGCCTCACAATACCTGACGAGAAATACAGTCTGCTTTGCAGCAACGCTTTGCGGCAGGGTATACAAACAATGTTTTTGGTCATGGCTCTTGCCTTCACAAGTATATCAACTTCCGAATCTTTTGGCCGTCCTACCGAAGAAGCCTGACGGAGATACATTGAGGTAAAAAGATGGTCGTTCGTCATGCTGACATGAATTTGTCAGATAGCACGGAAGGTTCAAGGCAGTCACCCGGAAATAATCTGGATGGCCTGAAGCATCTTACTCGACGTCAAAAGCTGACTCGGTATGGATTCACAACTAACTACATTAGCAAGTACTAGTGCTTACCCGTGCGAGTGATGCGGTGGTGATCGTGCCGATCGATCAACTGTCCCCGGTCCACTTGAAGTCCGATGTAATGAACACGATGACGCCGGTTGACAGTTGTAGTCAGCCTCGCGCATGTTTACTTAAACTGCACTCATGATCACATGTCCCTGTCTTGCTCAAGGAGATTGGCGAGGGGAATGGCAGTGGCCTCGGAGTGACCACGAAAAGTCAGTGTATGTCAAATCGAACATTCGAGTCTGATTTTAGTTGCGGTGTTCAATTACCACTGATGCTATCCCAGTTCTCGTTACCCGCAACTCGGAGCGACGGCCCGGGTCTTCGCAGCTACCGAATGATATGAATCATGATTCCACGACATATCCATTTCCTCAGTGAAAAAGTCAGAGCCGATTACTTAGCTGTGCATGATCAGATAACTCGCTAAACTTGTCAAATTTTGACAGATGCTAGTAATGCCATCGATCCAGGCTCGCATCCATTTCGCCTCTGGAAGAAAGCTAGAAATACTGAGTACTGTGCAATGCTGCATGCATACAAGACAAGACCCCCTCTTTGCTCATGCCTACACAAGTCTACCATCTCCCGGATTTGCTGGCCTTGGTGTCTACGCCAGCCATGGGATACCTCAATCCGAACTTGAAGCAATCTGACAAAGACTTCAATGACTGGATCAGGAAGACCGTCAGCCCGGCCTTTGCAGAGGTACGGATACCAGGATTAACAAGTTGTTCACCCTATGACTTGTGCGGCTAGGAAGTCTACAAGGCTCAGATTCCATATCTCAACGCCGCCATGTCACCACATGCCTCTTACCAGGAGTTGAAGACAGGCAATGAAATCGTTCTCTCAACGTTAATCCTGGAAGTCTTGACGTACGTTTCTTTCACTTCGTTCCACATCCGAGTCATACATGCCAAGTAATTTTATAGCGACAATCGTTCGAGTGTGGAGTCTACCGCCGCTTCACAGGCATGGATGAATATCGTGCGAGGGAATGAAGATGTTCAAGGCTTTGATCATCCGCTCCTCCAAACGGTGCGCAAGTGAGTGAATCCACAGCCCTCATTACTTTGAATGGTCAACTCATTTTCGATGAAGCGAACTTGTTCCCTCCATCAAGGCAGCCATGGAGCCCTTTTTCTGGTCCCAGATCGTAACTGCATGTGAAGAGTACTCCTCGAACGTTGTCAACGAAGCATTCGATCGAGAAGCATATGCAAACAAGTCTCAAGTTCGCGATATCCCTGCGTACTTGGAGATGCGTCGCGGGGGGGCAGCTCTGCGCATGTGCTTTGTAAACCCACGGGCTTTTCAAAATATCCGCATCCCCGACGAACTCTTAGCCCATCCACTCATTCGAGAGATCGAGGATGCTTCAGCGGACATGAGCGTCCTCACGAATGCGAGTCGTGCATTTGACTTCTCATTCGAGTCTCACCTCTATCAACAGGATATCTATTCTTACAAGAAGGAATACGGTCGTGACGAATGTTTGAACAACCTCTTAACCGTGCTGCAGAACGACCTGAAGACCGCTCATTTAACTTTCCAGGAGTGTATTGATTTTTCTGGGAAACTATGGGCAGAAGCTTTCAATCGTTTCGAGGCATGCAAAAGTAGGCTGCCCTCGTTCGGTTCTGAGGTGGACAAGCACGTCGCAGTGTATGTGGAAGTACTACTCGAACACGCTGTGGGGAACGTTGAGTGGAGTTTGTTCGTCCCCCGTTATCACACCTTTGATAGCGAGAGTGACCGGAAGAACAACATTTTGAGGTTGACCTTGGACGAGTCGGATATGGCACCTACAAACATTTCCTCTGAGCTTGATTCTCGCTCACATATTGACTTCTTCGATTGGTACTACTCTGCGCGTCGTCAATCACCACTACTGTGACTCGTCAAGTTTTAGACTCGTCACTGATTATGTAGAACCTAACACCGGGAGTACCGTATGGTTGGAATATTGTACATTACCTTGTGGACGAAAAATCAGGCGACTGAGTGAGCACAATTTCCCTGCGCTCGAATGGGTTAGTATACTAAGGAACCAAGATGACTCTCAAAAGTCGAGCAACCCATGTGGGTTATCAACGGGAGAGTTCCCAACCCAGATTCAGTCCATTACCTCGTCGCAATCACGAGTCGCAGAGTTTCTGGACGTCCACCCAATATAACACCCTTGCATCAATCACGATGATAAGCATGCCAAGACGTGGGCAGTTTTTTTTTTCGGGGACGAAACTCACGCACCTATCAACGATCGATCCCCTGACCTGAGCTTGGACGATTGTAGGCTCCTCTGAATTCCTTATCAGAATTGTGGTCGTAGAGTTCATTTTTGACGGACGAGAAGCTCCACCTTGTGTGCGTCAGGTAGGTGACGATGAGGTTCTTGTCCACTCACCTCTCTCAACGGCCCGGTTCATTGACACGAACGCCAGCCTAACCATAACAGCTACATTTTAATGGTAATGAAGAATGACCCAATGGCTGTGCTGGGAAACTGGGTAGCAGTGAGCATTTGAGCTATACTTACTTCCAGGTGTCTCTATACGCCCATGAGAGAACTCAACAGCTAACGCGTCCCCGTCCTGGGAATGCCCGTGTTTTCCCCCGCCCATCTTGAGCAATGCAGGTCCTTTCAGAGGGCTTTGGACCTGGAGGCTCTCACCGACTCGGATGTTACGACAACATATAAAAGTCCATGTGCTCAAGCGTGTCACGCCTATCTTCATACTACTAGTATCCCCAACGAGTTCCGAGGAAACGTCAATGAAGTAAGTAAAGTCTCGATGTATTACAGCAAGCTTGCAGCGATCAACTGCTCGAGCTTCGCGGCGTCCATTCCCTCAGTCCTCGGGGTTATACTGCAGGGAAATGGAAGGGGGTGCCTGTGCATATCATTCGGATAGACAAGACATTCAGTCACGCCAGCCTGACAGCACGGAAAGGAGACCTACACCACGAGACCGCTCGTGAACTTGGGCTCAACCGGCACTTCCCGCCCATGCTCGTCCTTGGGCTTGGACAATTTGAACGCGGCCAGGATCATGGCAACCGCGGACCACACGGCCGTATCCGCAAAGTATCTACCCACGCAGATGCGACGGCCAAACCCAAACGTAATGTTCTGCGTGTCGTCCGGCTTGAGCGTGCCATCGGCGTTGAGGAACCGCTCCGGAAGGAACTCGAAGGGCTTGGGATATTTGGCTTCGTTGTGTGCCATAGCCCTGGGGGAACGATTGCATTGTGTTAGTGCGGGCTGTAGAGCGGAGGGACAGGGCCTACCAAAGATTCGACACGATGAGAGCACCTGCTTTATATCAGCTTGCGCCAGCGGAACGATCAGACTGGTCAAACTCACCCTTCGGGATGTGATATCCCTCATAAACGTCTGCATCGACTGCAACATGCGGGATAGCTACGTTCAAGGAGGTGCTGTCACGTCGCAGGTACTACGAAGGGAAGACCTTGACTCACATAAAGGACCAACAGGATTGTACCTTGCCGCTTCGCGCAATAAAGCATCAATGTAGGGTAACGAAGGACGATCCCGAAGGCTTGGTAGCCTGTCCCTCCCAACGACGGCGTCGATCTGCGCTTGTGCCTTCTCCTGGGCCCCAGGAAACATCACCATAATGAGGAAGACTGTCGCGATCGCTGAATTCGACTTATGTTACGATTGACGTCAATCATAGCCCCGTGAAACGTAGTGTTAACCCACCGTCTCTGATGCAGCTAGAAGAGGTTGTCAGTGAAGGGAGAACCAGATCGTGCTCCAAAGACTGACCCATGAATGCTGTCGCGGCAGCCTCTTTAAGTCCTCGCATCCATTCCGAATCTGCAGGGATACCTTGTTCCTCTGCCTTCCGAAGGGCATCGGATACCATGCTCGAGTTTGCACTTCCAGACTTCTGGATATCTCGATAAGCGTTATAGTCATGACACATGCGATTGTATGTACCATCTTCTCCAATGTGTGGTTGAACGGGATTTCTACACAATCCTTGGCCCAAACCCTCGAATAGGCTGCAGTCTTTTTGAACGACATCCCAGGAAACCAGCAGGGAAGAGATAGAACTATGCCCAACTTGTCTGTAATTTGACGGGTTGAAAATGGAGGTTTACTTACTTCCAGGAAAGGCTCCAATGATGATGGATATGTCAGGCCTTAGTGCATCGAGTGCCACATTGATCACCTTCTCGACGATGTCCACCATCTTGTCCTTACGAGACACGGGATCATACTCATATACCGCATTCATGACTATTGATGCTGTATACCTGTCAAACGCAACGTTCGTCGACATCCTTGCATCGGTTGTGTAGACGTACTCGAAGATGTGCTCCGAGAAATGGCTTGGCCCGTCCAGCAGCCGTCGCAGAAGTTGGAATGACTTTTGCTGTTGCAAGGGTGCGAATCTTGCAATGGACTCTGCTCGGAAGGCCTGATGGAAGAAACGTCTGTGGAGTCGCCAGCGATCACCATAGGGCAGAAGGACTGAGTTGAACTCCATTCCGAACCTTGAACCGAGTCAGACATACTGCGAATGCAGCGTCGACCAGATCCTTTGACTTACAACTCATTCGTGACCAGGAATGGTCTGTCGGAGAAATTCCTTGAGCGGTATTCGAGAAGGTCTTTCGCGATTTTCTCCGAGCTGACAATGATGATGTCCTTCCCCAACAGTTGAGTATACATCAGATCGCCTACAGTTCGTGATCGTTAGCATATTGGCATGAAGAGGCTCTAACACTGCGTACCGTATGTTTTGGCCCATTGGGCGTATGTCAACCATGGTGCTTCAGTGTTGACGCCAATCACGTTACCCACGAAAGGCAGCCCGGGTGGACCTGGAGGCAGAGGACAAGGTGACTCGCGTTTAGAGAACTGTCGTCGCACGAGATCGAGTACCAGCACACTGCCCAGCACTATGGCACATGGACCTGCCCAGGAGGTTGACATTGTTGGGATCCAACGAGTTCGACAGGTTTCACATTGACATTGACAAGTACCTTGTCGATATTGCGTCCGTTTCCCACACACTGACATGTATAGGAGCCTTTGTACGTCCACATTGTTCTGAATCTTTCCTAGGCTACTGCCACAATCGGAGGCCATCCTGGGTTCTGACCCACCACCCTTGAGTCAAAACCTTTAACTAGTGAGCAAAATAAGCTGGAAGAAGAAGAAAGCACTCACAGATCGTACTCAGCGTGGTCGGAAACTCATTAAAACTTTGGCAAAGCTGAGCGCTGAGCCACAATGGCACCACCTTCAGTAAGTCAGTGACTGCAGGGCCAATATGTCGCCAAGCGAACATCCTTAGGTTACGCGGGCCTGCCTGTGGCGGGTTTGGGCCTGAAATCATTGAACAAGAGCCCCGGACAACTTGAACTGTGTGCGGGAGTCAGGGTTCAGCCTCGTCTCGACCAACCCTACAGGAATTCTTGACATAAACTCAACCCTGGACTTCCATTGCTTCCGAAGTGGCGCAACGGTGACCTGACCTCAACGACGCTCATTCTCAGACCCGATACTGCAGTCGAAGCAGTTACTTTGACCAATGTGAGTAATGAGCTTTTAGTGATTTTCCGCTCACATCTCAGGGGCTCATCATTCCGATCTCAGGACATTTACTCTTTCAAGAAGGAATATTTGGAAGACAGAGCTTCACGCAATATTATAACAGCCATCAAGAATGATCCAAAGACTTCGCGTCTTGATCTGGCGGAGAGGAAGTATTTCCACAAGCCTTCGGCCGTGTCAAGGCATGCAGGAAAAATCTCCCCTTGTTCGACCAGGACCTAGATCAGCAAATAACATCATATGTGGACGGTTTGCTCGATTGTATCGTCGGCACTGAACGGAGTATGATTACCCCCCGCTACAGCGCGTTTTTCAATGACATTGATAGGAAGGATAACATCCTGAGGCTAGGCAACCCCGCACCATGAGAGTCCAGTGTTTGTGACCAGCAGGGTTGTTGGTCATACCGCTGATAAATTTTCTCGGTTACTCCTTCGTACGTCGCGCATTCCACTAGAAAACCTGCGGCCCGTAGAGTCTTCTGCAATTATAGGTTCCTATGTTTGTCGTCTCCGAGCCTAACCGTGGGTCTCTATGTTCGACACCTCGCCTTCCGCCTGCGATATCGCCAAATTAAAGTGATCGACGATAGGCGGGCCACCCTCACTCCATTTTGTTGTGATCCTTCAACTCTTTGGTCTACCTGCGGGGGACTAGCAGGGCGCTTTCTAGCTAGCTAGCCATCTCGAAACATTATCAACTATCCCGTTCGTCTGA
The DNA here is from genome assembly GCA_038093975.1 of Chalciporus piperatus. Lineage (NCBI taxonomy): Eukaryota > Fungi > Basidiomycota > Agaricomycetes > Boletales > Boletaceae > Chalciporus > Chalciporus piperatus. Next base: position 102,901 of record JBBPTG010000045.1, read on the forward strand.
GTGTCTCCAGCAGATGAGTCCTGCTGCGCTTCCAAATTTTCCAACTTTCGTGTCTATGAAGTATTTTGTCGCTGAGTATTCACTATCCCGTCACTTTTGTTACTCACTATATTTACAGACTTGATTCATTGAGATCCGAGTCCGAGCTATATAGCGACTAGCGAGTGGTGGTCTGCCAAAGTCACCAAAGAACTTGAATACTTCCCACATGTCACTGTCAGAGAACGCAGGATGCATTGCTAGGTAAGTAGACACTTTAAATTACTACGTTTTAGGTATATAAAAAATGGTCGTTCGTCAGGCTGACATGCATTTTTCAGAAATTGTCAGACAGCACGGAAGGCAGTCGCCTGGAAACACCCTGGATTGCCTGAGCCTGCCTGAACGTTGAACCATCTGACTCGACGTCAAAAGCTGACTGCGGTATGGAATTGCAACTTATTAGATTAGCACTAAGTAGTGCTTACCTGTGCGAGTGATGCGGTGGTGATCGCACCGATGATCAATTGACCGAGATTGATCGTCTCCGGTCCAAGTCCGACGTAATGCCAAACACGATGAGGGAAGAAGCTTGCTTCTTGTCCCCGAAGACCCTTCGGGTTGACATCACTCACCTCTCTCAACAGCCCGGTTTATTTACGCGAACGTCAGCCTAACCATAACAGCTACATTTTAATGGTAATGAAGAATGACCCAATAGCTACAGGACCGGTTTGACTATGCTGGGGAAACTTTAGGCAAAATTCCTCGACCGTTTCGAGAGGTGCGGGAAGAAGCTATCTTCCTTCAATTACGATCAAGATCACATCCTGTAGTAGTTCCACTGGCTTTGATTTCCCTGCTGATCCCTCCTCTTGGGAATTTCCTTGAGCTCGTATGTAGCTGGTTCTATTCGTTGCGCTGTGCTAAGTTCAGTATTTGATGTTCCTCATCGCGGCACAGCCGAATTTACAGCAATCGGCAATGACCAGGCCGTCGTATGTTGACTCTTTGCATACTGAGTGCCATTTCCCAGGATGTCCGAGTCTCTGGCAGATATGTCCCCGACTGCGCTACCTCGCTCCACAGATCAGCTTTGGGAAATTCAAATCATAAATACCTCAAGGCCTCAATGCTGATCCGGGTCCTCATCTACCATTGGTGATTAGCCGGCGGCCAATTGGGTGCCTGCGCCTGGAACTTTGAAGGCCTCGTCTATTAGATTGGTGAGCAACGTATGGTGTTTTGAGCTATTAGGGATTCGGAAGTCCAGCGTGGGTGGCAGTGAGCATTTGAGCTATGCTTCCAGGTGTCCATGCGCCCATGAGAGAACTCAACAACTAACGCGTCCAAAGAATGTCGCCGTCTTGGGAATGCCCGTGTTTCCTCCTCCCCATCTTGAACAATGCGCGTCCTTCCAGAGGGCCTTGGACCTGGAGGCTCTCACCAATGTTACGACAACATATAAAAGTCCATGTGCTCAAGTGTGTTACGCCTATCTTCTTCGCTGCACATCATACTATCCTCAACGAGTTCCGAGGAAACGTTTGAATCATGATCCGTGCGCTGCCTGGTTGTTCAGTTGGCATGGTTGCTTAGTCACGCACCTGCTCCATCAAGGTAACTGAATACTTTGTATCGCGCTCGTAGACCAAAGGTTTCGCGGCGCAAATTGTCGCATTTCATTGGTTGTAAATGCCAAGCGTCAATCAAAACCCGTTTTGCTTAGAAGGAGTCCGATATCTCTGGAACATAGCCTGGACGCGACTTCATTCCGAGTAATCAGTTCCTGAAATGCGTGTTACATATTATCGGCGACGTTGCTGGCCGGTCATTGACATGGCTCCACCTGAATTTGATATTCGTGCTAGTTGGGTTTTGCTTTGCATTTGGGGCAAGTTAGTATGATAGAGCTTGTCAGACTGAGACAAGGTTGAGAACTTGCAACTGATTTGCACCCGGCTAGCTCGTGACACGGTCCGTCGTGGAGCCCTCGAGGATCGGGGATATTTATGCTGAACTTGGTGCCATCACGGGGCCAGGCCGATATGAGCGCTGCGCACAGCGGGTCGCGATGGTCAAAGTGTTTTTTTGGTAGTTCACTGCGATTAGAGGACTACTTACATACATGCTGTGACATCAGAGGCTTGTTCGGTTGCACTCATTGCGACGTGCAGCTGATTGGACATCAAAAGACGAGGACCCTATGTTACAAGTTTAGAACAGAAAGTCATAATCGAGCCCTGCTTCGACTCGGACTCCCCACCCGTTTCTCTGGGAGCAAACCCACCCATGACTTGCGTTTTTCGGCTTGCTCGGGAACCTGCTCACTGCTACTGGACCGCTATCTGTCTCCGAACGTGACATTGACAAGGCCCGTCCAATCCACATTGTGAGCTGACATGCCGCCTCTGAGAACTCACCGCATCGGAAATTGACTAGACTAGTCTCGGCTCCTCGAAAACGTGTTGGACAGGTTTCAGATAGCGCTCGATCCCTTGCATCCTTCTTTCCTTTCATTTCGACCACCACAATGGAACACCCATCCAGTGAGCCAACAGCGTTGCGCTCGCCGCCATTACAGGTATGATCCCGTTCATTGCATCTTTCAGTCCAGTTTGTAATTCAACTACTTTGTCTGTCTGCCTTGCTATCGTCAGGCTCGCGCTATCCTCTTTCTCAAGAAGCTGGGGTTGCGAACACGAGGACACAAGAAGAAGTCGAGAGAGACAATGATGTCTCCCGTCACAATACCTACTCATGACTACCAACGCGCACATTCATCCATGGACCTCCTCCGTAAGCCAGTCATATCTCGTCTCATCGGCTTTAGGGCCGAGGATGGCCCTAACCCAGTTATCGACGCCGACGACTCCTCACAAGACGCTTCCACGAGCGGTAACTCGCCCGTACTCCGACATAGACGACACTCTGCTTGGGAGTCATTACCCACCTCTCCCGTTGATTCTGCCTTTGCAGGACGCGGAGCTACGCCATTGTTTTGTAGAGAACAGGCTGGCACTAAAGTACGAGATGATGATCTCGGGAACGCGCTCGCGCCGGCCCCTTTGTTATTACGACCCAATCATTCCCTCGACGTCGTCCTACAACCACCACCCCGATCCTCCAATTCCACATCCGAATCATTATCATTGTCAAGTCCCAAACTCGCCCCACAGATTGTTCTCCCCCCTGAATCCAGACCCGGGGAAGAACCCGACCCTGTACGTGAACCCACGACGCAAGAAGACGTCCATAGAGACGACGATACTCCACGACCTTCGGGGAATACCTTTTTCCATAATGACGACCCTATGACGACACCATCGACCGTCCCATCACCGTCGATACCTTCCGAGTCAACTTCTCTTTCTCTTTTAGAATCCCAGTCTCGACTCGCTCCAGAAGCGTCTACTTCAGAGACCGTGCTCGAACCACCCGCTTTGACACATCATCCGAGTACTTCACAACCACCCCCGTTTCGCATGACGACGGAACGTGGACTGAGACTGTCGCCTTCTATTATATTTCGACATCCTATGCCGATACTCAATCTCCCTGCGTTGCCTCCACCTGCTCCTACACCGATTGTGACCCCGTGGACGAAGATACCGTTGAGGAGTATGCCTTTGTTGTCTAGACATGGGCGTCGTAACACCGACGTGGAAACTGATCACGAGAATGCGACGCTTGGGGATTCAGACGAAGACGATGAAGAGGAAGGGGATGGGGATAGGGACGATGAAGTGGAGCAAGTCGATGGTTTGAGCGTCCATCAAAGTGACGACGAAAACGATGAACCCCCCAGCGCTGGTCCGTCTGTGCTTCAAGGTTTCAAGGCCGCGCAGAAACGGCGCATGAGGGAGGACTCTGACTCTCCCATCGCGAGTCCCATCACACCCGCGTCTCCACAGAGCAACTTTTCGGGTTCGAACCTCGCCGAGTATTTCTGCTCCAAGACGTATACGAAGACGATTCAGATGTCGCCAGGACAAGATGTTTCGCCTTCGACGCTGCATCCTTTCTCCCCCAGTACACCCTGTGTTGAAGATATTCATTTGCGGCATACGTTGAACCTTGACCTTCCGACACCCGGAGCTCGGCTGGAGAGTAAGCCGAGCCTGTACCGCGTTGCTTCTCGGAGTATGATCAACCTCGGTTCGACTTGTCGAGCTGAACGTGGTCTGCACCGTATGAAATCCCGGGATACAGTCCGGACCAATGCACCGTCTGTCACCGGAAACACTGCCGAGAGCAATGGGGATTCGGACGAAAGCGAGACGGAAGTGATTGGACGTCTCCTCAGACGCACATCAATGCCTAGCTTCCACCCCACTTCGGATCCTCCACCATACCCTACGTTCAATCCTCGAACGAAGGAACACCGTGTCTCGCCTCGGGAGGATGAAGGGCAAGAACGACTCCCGCCGTATAGCAACTCCCTTTATCTCCTGGCGATTATGCCTCGAAAGATGGAGTTCAGTTCTCCTGGCGTACAAGCGAAGGACCGCAAGTGGAGACGTGTCGTATGCGAGTTCGAAGGGACTACCTTCCGTGTGTACAAGTGTCCACCTGGCGCGAGTGGTGTGGGCGTTCTCGGAAATTGGTGGGAGAAACGTGTGGGTGTTGGTGACGCAGCTTCGCCTGCCACCAGCGTTCCTCGACCGCGGAAGAGGGAAGAACAATTCGAAGAGCCGTCGAAACTGGGAATGGATCGGCCTCCTCTGACGCCGGCGCCGATACCGTCTTCGTCACGCTCGATGCCTATTCCTCCCGTCGCGAGACAGACGAGACCACGGAGCGAGTCTCCGTCGTCGATGGCGACGCCGTCTGCGGTGACGACGACCACTCCAAGGTCGGGGAAGCGCATGTCAGGTGCCAGCTTTTTTTCACCCTTTCGAAGTTCGAGCACCACTCAATCCGATTCGAGGGGTGGCGTTGAAACTCCCAGTCGTCCTGCTTCTCGTGCACTCGAGCTATTGCCCGTCGACATCCAAGGCAGTCGTTCTTCCTTATCCGCGGACTCGCATGGGCCCAACGGCCGCACGACGCCGGTGGCTCAACCATCGCCTCTTCCACAACCACGTTCTGCTTCTCGACTGAGCTTCTTACCAGGGGCAAGTAGCCGATTACAGTGGCGCACCGGGGAGATTCCCAAACCTCACAAGTCGGATCTGATACGAGCATATACCCTCCAACACGCGGAGAGTGGATTGGGTAACGATTATCGAAAGAGGAAGAACGTGATTAGGGTGCGGTTAGAAGGGGAGCAGTTTTTGTTGCAAGCACCCGATGTGCCTTCGGTGGTCGAGTGGATCGAGGTACGGTGTTTGCTGCGTTGGGGGTACTAGGTGGCGCTGATGAATGAATATTTTGCCCTTTCGATTCGTGTAGGGACTCCATGCTGGAACTAACATCGCTTTGGACCTCGATCAACGGTCGATGCCAAGAGGGCCCATGTTTCCGAGGTGGGTCTTGTCTTATGTTTGGGGTTCCTCTTGAGACCGCTTACGCTGAGACTTAGGAGGCGGCGGCGCCGTGCGCGTCGTGCACAGGTCGAGGATTCGGGGCAGCAGGCTGAATCGGTTGCACCTCACCGACTGGCGTGATGCTGGCGTCATGGACGGTCTCACTGTTTTCGTACTATTGTCTACACATTCTATTCTGTCGTATTACTGTGGTACTACATACTACTCTCGATTTATTGGGTGGGAGATGAGTTATCTGAGTGTGATATTCCCACGGATTTTTGAGGACCGGGAGTAGACGAGTTTCGTTCTGTTATCTTGTATCCGCAACCAACCCCATCGATTTCCCTCTCTCTCTCTTTTTCTTTTCTGGTTCTGGCAGCCAACGACAGCCAACGACCAACTCTTAAATCAATTAGCCCTACCCAATACTCAAACCCTACAAAATTCCCAGCCGTAAAGGATCAACGTTATTTGCGGGACCCGACCTCTTTTGTTTTTTTACACCCAACAACGACCACGCCCGTGACCCGCTCTTTCACGTCAACGTCTTGAACCTATCGAACACGAATTTGCATCATGGCCGACTCTGCGACGGAGATCGATCTGGACTCAGTCATCGACCGATTGTTGGAAGGTGGGTGGCGTGTTCCTGTTTCTCTGACTCATTCCTTCTTGTGGTACGACAATGGCACATGTGACCTCATCAGGACGGTCCTTGGCAGGCTTTTGGGATGGGCTTCAGAGGGAGGAATTCAGAGCGTCGTGCTGCTACCGTTTGCCACAGCATGTGGGCGGTGCTGGAGGATGGTGGCATGGGTGATGGAAAAAACATGTCATGGGGTAATCATACGTCCTCCGAGAGTCCCGCACATTCCTTCCGCAACCCACATTCCAGCCTTGCGAACCCACTATTGATTTCGCCATCCTTTTTTTTCCGCAGTCCGTGGAAACCGACCCGGCAAGCCTGTGCAATTACAAGAGTACGAAATCAAATATCTCTGCACAAAAGCACGAGAAATCTTCATAAACCAGCCGATTTTGTTGGAACTAGAGGCACCCATCAAGATTTGCGGTACGTCCTCGTCAATGTACGACTTTGGGGGTTGATGACTCACGCCACTGCACTCACGTCTCAGGTGACATCCACGGCCAATACTATGACCTCCTGAGATTGTTCGAATACGGAGGTTTCCCTCCAGAAGCGAACTACCTCTTCCTCGGTGATTATGTCGACCGGGGTAAGCAATCCCTCGAAACCATCTGCCTCCTCCTCGCATACAAGATCAAGTACCCCGAAAACTTCTTCATCTTACGTGGAAATCATGAATGTGCAAGTATCAACCGAATTTACGGTTTCTATGACGAATGTGCGCCGACCTTATTTTCTTCCCTGAAAGCGTTCTCGGTATTGATGTTTGAAACCAAGGCAAACGGCGGTACAACATCAAGCTATGGAAAACGTTTACTGATTGCTTTAATTGTCTACCCATCGCCGCCATCATCGACGAGAAGATATTCACCATGCATGGTGGATTGTCCCCCGATCTTCAATCAATGGAGCAAATACGAAGGGTCATGAGACCGACGGACGTTCCCGATACAGGTGAGTCCCCTTCCTGTATGCGTTAGACACGCCATCTCACGTCGATGATCTAGGGTTGCTTTGTGACCTTCTATGGTCAGACCCAGACAAAGACATCACCGGGTGGTCAGAGAACGACCGAGGAGTCTCGTTTACGTTCGGACCAGACGTGGTCTCGAGATTTTTGCAGAAACATGACATGGACCTCATCTGCAGAGCACATCAGGTACGACACCAATATCTCCGATCGGCTCCGATCAACCGACACTTTTCAGGTCGTGGAGGACGGTTACGAATTTTTTGCAAAGCGGCATCTTGTCACGTTGTTCTCAGCACCAAATTATTGCGGGGAGTTTGACAATGCAGGTGCCATGATGAGCGTGGATGAGACGCTGTTGTGTTCCTTCCAGGTGAGTAGCATCACGTGATCGGTCCCCTATGACGCGATGACACGTTTTCGCCAGATCCTCAAACCTGCTGAGAAGAAAGCCAAGTACCCATATGGCGGCATGAACATGGCACGACCAGTGACACCACCTCGCAAACAGAAGAAGGGAAATAGCAAAACTGGTTGATTCGGATGGACCTTGCGTTCATCTCTCTCGACCCAGCTTTCGTGTTTCTTTCTTTCTCTTCAATTCTGTTTGTGTTTGTGTTTCTTTCTTTCGGTTATCCTGCTCGTGGCTGGCAAATATCTCGTCGAACAAGGATGGTCTACAACAGGAAACGATTGCGGCACTACTCGCATTTTCGCTCACTTCATTCTGTGCAAGAGGCCTATCAAGACGAAACGGAACAACGCAGTGGAGCATTTGGGTTGTGTGGCGGGGTACGGGAGGGTATGTGGATGGACCCCGTTTTTTTCGCGGGTATCCCGGGGCAAAGGAGGAAACGATCACCACGACCAACACTCCCTACGTAATCTAATTCCTTTCACTCTGGATTTTTGACCCCTCTCTCTCCGTATAACGAAGCCACCCAAATGCCTCTCATTTTCCCTTCCAACTCTGGACGCGAAGACGGTCTTGAAAGGACAACACGTATCCAACGTCCCCTCTTTTGTCCTTGCCTCTCCCTCGTATTTATATGTCGTCGGTGATGGTGGTTATCGTGGACCCGAAGCGTCGTATTCTCGAATGTCGTTGCCGTCGGCTGCCTTTTTTCCTACATTCCTCTCGTCCGTCTGTTGGTAGGCTATCCTTTTATTCTGTTGCGAGATATTCTGTGTATTTTTTCCTTCGTCTGTCTCATTCATTTTTTTTCACCTGTGACAGTAGGTCTGTCTCATATACTATATTGACTTAATGAGTTGGGCTGGAAAGGTAGGATTTGTGGAAGGATGTGCCATGGTCTGGCTGATGACAGCTTACTTGGTTGGGATCCTCGAGATGGGACGGGGATCAATCTGGAGATGGGAAGGCTCCGAATCCAGGCGGGTGTATCAGGTGGAGCGAACACAGAAAGGAAACTTTGAGGTCATACCGACTCTGAGTGATATGATGCTGCGGCAGTCACTAGCAACAGAGCCTGATGGCGCCAATTCATGCGTCGGCGAGATTTAGGTCCGGGTGCTTGGTGAGCAGGGGCCGTGTATGGGAGCCAAGTAACTCGAAGGGTTGGAGGACGTACCTCGTGTGGGCGATATGCGATGATATGACACTGCAATGATCCCAGTTGGACTTGCGCTGATAAATCCCGTGGAGTCTGGATATGAAAAGTCCTTGATGTCTTGACTCCGATGACTCCGATGACGACTACGAAAGCCAGAGGGCATACCACCTCTGGGCGATACGCGACGCCGACACGCAACATTTGAGATACGATACACAATACGTGGGGCAAGCTGAGCTGTCGACGAATGAGGTTATGGAAAATCCACAGCTGGTGACAGAGAACATTGTGGCCAGTTGAGGAGTTTCGATAACCCAAAGTGTTATGTGTCCTAGCCCCGTTTTTTTGAGATATGAGGCTGGGGAACCAGATTGGATGAGTGGGACCGGTCCGGAGGACGAAAGAAGAAATATGCCTTTCGAGTGTGAGCCTTCAGTATAGGTACGGGCTTAGGCGCGAAAAGGGACAAACCGTGATAAGACCACAACGGCCGCCACGTCCAAGAACAGTAAATATACAGGGACTAGGATCGGTGGAGAGGAACACCACTCACGTCGCGCCCGGAAGAGTCCAGGACGCACTTGTGAGTCCGTGAGTCGTATCATTGCTCTCCCTGCGACCGCGAGAGCCGTTCCGACTCAGGAATTTCCGTTACCTAGCTACCTTCTAACCGGGTGAGTGTAAGATGGGACCCGAGGCCCGAATCGCCAACCTGGTTGATCCTCGCACCAATCCCAGCAGTGCTCCCGAGTCCGAGTCGGATCCAATGTTTCACCGCTCGCGATGAGACGCATGTCTGGAGGGATAGACGACCGAATCGGATCGAGGACGTCAATGGTTTGACTCGTTACAGGAACGCACGAACCTCCCTCATGGGAAAACTGAGATGGTGTGTATCAAGTACTGAGCGGAGCGTATGTCATTGGTGGTTGGGGACTCACCTGGTAAGGTAGGTATATACATATCCGGACCTATCCCTTAGAAGAGTAGGAACGACTGTCTTCCTACCTAAGGAGCACACCTGACCGGGTATCAACGCCAGGCGTCCCGCATGGTCATGGAGGGTCATGATGGTCATCGTCGCCACCGGAACCGCGCAATCGTTCGACACCTTGAACTTGAAACATTGGCAGCGGCTCCGAGGCACACGACAATATTTCGTCGCCAACTTGAAGCTGTCGGAAAATTGCAAGCCACAGTAATATGTAGCGGAGGGGAAAGGGGGTAAAGGCTCTCCCCAGCAAGATGGCTTACATCAATTGCCAGTGATTGCCGAATGTCATTGCTGCCCATGCGGTACGGTAGGCCAGGAGACCCCTGGAGATCCCACTGGTGAGAACGTGAGGCAACACAGAGAAACCTTTCAAGCATACATGGTCCAAGTTGCCTGCTGGCGATCATCGGCGTCGACAGAGACACCCCGCCGAGAGTCGATATCGCGATGCTAGCCTCGTACCTGCAGTACGAAGTGGGAACCCGACATTCAAGGAAACCTCCAGGGCTCAGAAAGTTGGGAGTTATCTCGGCATGGTGATCATGAGGCATGATGTGATGAGAATTTTCGTGTACTATCTTACATGTGGGGAGGCAGACACGACTGACTACAACCCTCCGAATGTCGTAATGTATCATAAACATAATGGAAAAAAAAACCAAGTACACACTAGAACATCAGAGGGAGGATGATGGGGGATGGCGCTTTATGCAGTCTCATTTCCAAGCGAGGGCTTTTCGGAGACATCCTCACGAATTTCGTGACCCTCTGCCTTGCGGGTGATTTGCTCGACAGCATCCTCTCCATCGAAAAGGGCGGCGGTCTCCTCGAGCGTGCGGTTCTTGGTTTCAATGATGAAGAAGAACAAGAAAACGAATTCAACCGCAAGCCAGCAGACGTATACGAGCTATGCGGCAGAATTAGCATTGTAACATTCAAAAAGAACGCCAAGACTCACGTAGTACTTCCATCCGAGGTGGGCCAACGCGATGGGGTTAACGTATTGGTTGAAAATGAGGGCGAGCGAAATGACAAAGTTGAAAACGTTGAAACCCTTGGCACGGAGGTTGTAAGGCAAGATTTCGACCGTATAGGACACAATAAGCGGCGTGAATGCAATGTCATATGCTGCATAGAAGAGGAAGATGAACCCGATGACGGCATGTCCCGCGGCGGGAGCTTGGTTTTTAGCGTATTGGGAGAAGCAGATGGCCTGTGCCGTGTAGAAAAGGGTCATTCCGGCGGCAGAAGTGAGGAAGAGGAAACGACGGCCAAGGCGGTTGACCATGAATGATGCGAACACGGCCCATCCCAAGTTCCAAATCTGGAGGATACCGTTGATGAGAAGCTGAGTGCCCGTACCGGTAATACCGATCAGGTTGAAGACCTCGGTAAGGTAGTATGAGACGAGACCGTTTCCGGACCACTGGGAGAAGAAAGCGATAGCAATGATAATACGCATGCGCTTGCGGTTACCGGGAGTTGCGATGAGCGACTTCCAACCGATGTTCGAAGCGACATCACGGTCGAACGCAAGAGCGGCCTTAATTTCCTCGAACTCGTACTGCACGAGAGGGTCGTGTCTGCAGGATATAACTTAGCGGCAATCAAAATCACGGTAACGAGCACTTACTCATTACCGTCTGCGTGGTAATACGCAAGTGTGCTCAACGCCTCTGCTTCGCGCCCCTTACTGACCAACCAACGGGGCGACTCCGGGGCGAACAAGATCAAGACGAACTGTAGGATCGAGGGGCAAGCTTGCAGGATGGACGGCAGACGCCATGCCCACGTGGTGGGGATCCTGAACGACCCGTAGGTAGTCCATGCGGCACTGTCAACGTGATGTGAGATTTGACAATTCGAGCGGATATAGTCACGTGAAACAACAGACATTATAGCACCGGAATACCAAAGGGAGTTGTAAAGAGCTGTCAGAGGGGCACGATACGGGGGGTATGAAATCTCCGTAACCAACATCGGAGCGGCGTTAGCTGGAAACTTTGTCAGTGCCAGGAATTACTAAAGAATCCATTACGGAACTGACCTGCGAAAGTAAGACCAAACCCGATCAAGAAACGAGCACCAATGAACATTCCAACAGATTGAGAGGCAGTTTGGATGGCGGTAGCAATGCACATGATGGTTGCACCAAACCAGACAGTCCGACGACGACCAATACCGTCAGACATGTAAGGGGCGAAAGGGTAACCCGCGAGAGCACCAATGTTCTGCAAAACGGTGATCAATGATAAGAAATGCCTGTATGCCATGTATGTACTTGCCTGGATAGCATTAAGCAGACCCAACTTCCCCTGAGTCGGGAAGTTAAAAGCCGACTGCCACTGAACCAGAGTCTGCAGACCGTTCATCATACTACCGTCGTAACCATTGGTAGAGGATGTGATCAAGCTATGTGCAGCAAGGTAAGGTTAGAAACCATAGGATAACGGAGAGTACATCGAGACACGGAGACGTACAGGAGCACGATCCACGCATTGAGGACGATAAGCCTTGCGTGGGGGGATGAGCACCACGAAGAATAACCGTGCTGCTCGATGCTCACCGCCTGTTGTTGTACCACTTCCTGTTAGGGTCGATGAGTTGACCTATCGCCGTATCTTGAATCCCAGATGGAGCAGCGCCGACACCCGCTGGCATGTTATCTTCTTAGAATCAGAGGATCAGAGAACGAAGAAGACGGAGGGCAGTGGGGTTTACGACAACTCGGGGTGCTCGTTTTATAGCCATACCACGGAGAAATGATCTTCATGGGCCATAAGCGTGTTCGAGTTTTTCCTGAGGTACCCCGCACATCTATTCCCCATCAAATGTCGAATTGAGGGATTTCCAGTTCTGAGCAACTGTACCTGACAGATTCTACAATTCAAGCCGAAAAAGGTGGGCCAGGTGGCCAGGAACGGCGCGACGTGTACACCCAGGCCATAATCTTCCGCTAAGCTTTCCCAGCGCCGGCTGAGCAGTTTTGCCAATCGGGTGGTCAGCTTGGTCGAGGGCCACCTGCTTTAGTGTCCTGTGACCCCATGCATCTACCTCGCATGTCGTCAAGCGTGGTCAACAAAGAAAAGATCGATTTAGTTGCTGCTTCCAGCGAATCAACGGAAGAGAGCCTGACCCTTGCCTCAGGTTTTCCGGCAGGCTGGTTGAACATTATCGGCAGCTTAAGTTGCCGAAGATTTGCCGCATGCCTGACAGCTCCGGACAGGTTTACTTAGTACGTTTCCCCACACAGGCTCCATCAGGCTCCATCCGAGTCCATCATGATGCATGATTCATTCACGCCCCGCACTTCCTCACAACACAATGGAGGACTGCCAGTTGTCGTACCACCGGTATCGGGATTCAGTCCCGTACACATGTAGTACTTCTAACATGTCTGAACGAAGGCCCGAACAGGAATGGAGCGATGAAGTCATTGTATTGCGGATCCCCACAAAGCTGAAAATAAGTCCGCACCAGGTACGAGTCGCATGCCAACTTTGCCCACATGCCATTATCGGCTATTTCGGTGCGCGCCCCGTACGTACTTGTCTGCTCGCGAAATGACAACAATTTGCGTGACAGTGTTACAACGCGATGACAACGTCACAGTCAGCTTCATCTTACACGATCATTTCCAGGGAACACCTGGGGCTTCCGAAGAATGCACTTGGTTCAAACGAGTGTTTCTTCAAGCGCCCATCTGGTGGGATCACAACCTACGTACAGGAAGAAAGAACAAAGATGTCATCACGGATGAGACCCGAGAGATCTAACCAAAAAGAAGCGTTTCGTCGGTGGGAACGAGAGCACTGAAAGATATCTCATCCACGTTTATCTGACGCGTCAATCGATACAGGCAAAGTCTATATCCGTTTTAGCATCTCGCTGGCCGATACTTCGTGGCTCTCTGAAGGATCATTATGAGCTTGCCCGTTGCCCGTTTCCGATAGGGGCGGAGGAATCGGCAAGGCTTTCTTCCTTCTCCCGAAGGGGACTGCCCCCACCCAGGTGCTCAAACTGGCGAGTGCGCTAGACGCGGCTTGAGGCTGCGGCTGCGTGACTGGGGTGCTATATCCCAAAGGTGAGGATCGCGGAACATGGTGTGAAGCTGTCCGTCTTCGGCTGGATATCGACATCCCATCAGATAGTGAATCCTGTGGTGACGGCGGTCCCACAAGCAACGATGGGTCAGCCGAGAATGGTGTTGAAGATGTCATTTCTGCCATCGCGGTAGTCGCTACAGCTTTCACAGCGGCTGGGGAGCTTGTGGCGGCAAAAGTTGGTGGCCGGGCCGAGGAGAACTTTGAGGTGATGGAGATTCGAGATGCTCGGGAGCCTGGTCGTAATGGAGAGGATGCATATGGAGCAGGTTGGCTCTGAGGCACTGAAGGCACTGGAGATGGTAGCTTCGGGGTCGCCGGAGGTGGGGGTGGAGAGGACTGGGGCTCAGGCTCAGGGTCCTCGGCTTTGGATGGGGGGATAACCATCGGGGTAGATTCTTCAGGAGATTCGAGAGATGCTTGCGCAAGTAATCGCGATAGCGAAGAAGGACCCGCTGAAGGAGTCGAGTTCGCTCGAGGGCGTACGGGGAATAGATGTGAAGTAGGTGGCTGTGTGACGCTAAACGAGTTCTCGACCTCAGCTTTGGGTGGGCCCGGGGGGATCGGGGGCCGTTCAGGAGTGACTTGACTGGTCTTTCTCTCGCTTTCTGGATCCGAGACTGCCGAGGCCTTCCTTGGATCAGGTCTGCGCTTGTTAATTTGGCTGGATTGGGTCCAGTCCTCGACCTCAAGCATGTAATACTTGATACCGTCGCCTAGGCCATAAGGATTACTGGTCGGATCCTGTACTACAATGAGGTGCTCAATCAAGGGCGAGTAATTATTCTGCCTCACCTTTTGATCAACCACCCGCTCGGTAATAGACGTAATCCTTGCCACAATCCATTCCCTAGTCTTCAACTGCTCCGCTAGATGCCCAGTAGCCAGTAGGAAATAATGAGGGAAAGATACTGCGCGAATAGAGACCACGTAGGCGTCAGACACGCTCACACGATAGATGGCAAGGATCCTCACCATTAAATGCTGCCCATGGTTTGGATACGGAATTCCTGGTCGGAAGGAAAAGGGCAAGATCACCTTTGGCGAAATTTCGGAACGATATTTTGCCCTTGGCACGCTCCCTGTACTCCTTGCACTGCTTCTGCCATTTCCGGATGATAGTCCCTGTCTTAGCGATGGCGTCAAGAAAGTGGTCGTGATCGAAAGTTCGTAACGTTTCCAAGGCGCCAACTTGATCTGATGGGTCAATGGGCGAGGGCTCCTCCGGAATAGCACCATGGCGAAATGTCGGGGAAAAGGCAGAATCCACTAGATTGTGATTGCTCTGGCCCTGTTTCATATTGGGATGGACAGTATAGGCCTGGACCATCGAAACTGCCCTGCAGTGAGAGTTTCGGAACGCGATCGCGACGTCCAACATCTGTGCCAGTAGACGCGAACTATTTTCCAGACTTTGCTCAAAGTCCGACTGAGAGTTCCGTCCTGCTGCCAGGTCTTCTCGCAGTACCTGTTCGATGTGCCCGGCTTCTCGAAGCTCGTGCTCCAGGTGTTGCAACTCTTCTCGAAGACCCATTGCGTCGGCGTTCGTCAGATCCACCTTGGCCTGTGCCTCCTTCAGTTGTCGATTGGCGTCCTCCAACCCTTCTCGAAGTTCTGAGAACTGATGCTCCAAGACGGCTCGATCGCCATCAGCTTCCGCAATGTGATCCCGTAGCATCCGATCGTGTTCGTTAGCTTGGGTACGCAGCAGCCTCTCTTTCTCCACCTCTGATTCCTTCAACATCCGATGGACCTGGTTATTTTCTGCCCGGGCAATGCGTATTTGAGACTCCAGATCTCCTCCACGTGACCGCGCCTCCTCGAGATTGCGAAGCGTCACCGTCTGTTCTTCCAACAACTGGGTGACCTTGAATGCATTTTTGTCCTCCAGTGCCTTGTACTCCTCCGCTTGTGAACGCACTTGAGCAAGCTCTTGTCGGAGGGCATCAGCCACCTTTGCTAGCTCCGTTGCATCACTTAAAGCCCTCGCGCGCTCTCGACGTTGGTTCTCCAAATCCTGCGCCAGTTCCGCTTTGCGTCTCTCGAGAATCCTCCGTGCCGCCCCTTCGCTCTCGATCTGCGCCCTCGCCTGATGTAGCTCGCGTTCCAACGCATCCGCCCTTTCGCGCTCCGACTGGGTCACGAGGTCAGCGTTTTGGAAGTTCCAGTTTAGTTTGTGGATTTCTGCTTGCAAAGCGGCGCGTTCCTGATGTATAGACTGCTCGAGACTCGCTCTCGCTTCCTCTGAGCTACGAAGCTGCTCGGCGAGTTCTTGGAAAGCCATCTCATCCGCCTCTGACACTGCTCCGACATCAGTAATGTCACCCAAATCAAAGAAGAAAGGACGTACGTTTCCTTCGTGACGCCGATAACCGAGAAGCAGAAAGCACTACAACAACACATCAGGGAACACACACGATATTACAAACGAGAAACTTACGAGAGCGCTCGGCTATCCGGTCGAAGCTAGATTCAAGGTTATCCATTCGCTGAACGTGCGCTTCGAGCGCAAAACGTGCTTCTTGAGCGGAGCTCAGGACGGCTGGGTCGGGGCTTGAACGCGCGTACTCCTCCAGATCATGTACCATTCGAAGGAAAGCTGTGACCACCTGTGAATCACTTTCCTTGTTCTTCTGAGGTTTCACTTACCGTCTACGTCTTCTCTCTCGAGTGAGTAGGCGGAATCCTTACCCCCGGAGGGTGAAAAATCGATGGTAGGTACGGGATCGTCCATTCCGCGAGCATCAAAAGGGAGTTGACCATGTACCTCGCCACGGTATACCTGACGACGCTTCCTTTCGCTTGCGCTACATGGAAATTAATGCACGCAGCGGAAAATAGAAGGGCGTCGACCCACGAGAGCTTTGCCATGACCTCCAATATTGATTGCGCCCGTTGATAGAAAAATCGCGCTATTTGCCAAGGTGAGGTACAAAGGAAGGATCTTCCTCAGAAATGTACCTACCAAATTCCTTGCGCCGTACTATCTCGATAACTGTGGCACCATACGAATACAACATGTTATGAAGCCGTTGGATATATAGGAAATTGGTCTTGGTCCGCAGTTTGGTTTGCAACTGTGAAAGAGTCGTAGGGAGTTGGACAAGGTCGATATTTAATGTGCTGATGCGGCGTAACACGCCCATGCATTGCTCGGTATAGTCATTCTGGAATGCAATTCATCTCATGTGTCAGTGTAAACAGTAAACTGGCATACCTTCGCACGTGTAATAATCTCCACCTCATGCCTCAAAACTTCGTCGAGCTGTTTGAGCTCTACTGCCATGAGCCAGGCCGTTAAACAAGTCACCTATGCATCTTACCTTGCATCAGTGCGTCATGGTTAGTAGCTGGGCTCTCAATCGCCGCGGCAATTTCTGACGCCTTGTCAAAAGCATCATGAAACCTTCTGCCAGACGCCTCTGCATCCTCGATAATTCTGCAATGTATCAATAGCAATTCAATACTGAGCGGACTGCACCTTACTCGATGTCTGCGACAGTCGACCGAACGATGTCTGTGCCAGCAGTCAACCGACTCACAGCCTTCTCAGCTTCCGAGTATTGGGCTCGTAATTCATCTAAACACATGAATGTGGGTCTATCAGCTCACGCTACCAATATGCTGTCACCTACTGTGAATCCGTGCGCATCCGTCCGCCACTATCTTCATCTTATCCTTCGCCACATAAGAACTAAGCATTCGCGGCCTCTCTCCATTCTCGATCGCTTTTCTCGTCGCGGGGGACATAAATTCAATATGCACCTCCACGCGATCGATGATATCAAGGTCAGCATCCACTGCAACTAGTAATGACGTGTGTCGTTGAAGATCCTTGGTGGTAGAACCCGCTATGCCTTCAAACACGTCGGTGATGTCGAGGGTATTGAGGTCCAAACTACTGCATGCAATTTGGACGGCTTGATGTTGTCGATGGAGAGTCGCGAGCGTGTGAGTTATGTGTTCGAGGTAAACGTGAGCACTGCGGAGGTATTGGGTTGCGAGTTGTGAAGGTTTGTATGGAGGTGTTGCAGAGAGTACTTCTATACCGGAATGTGAGGAGAGTGAAAACTACTTGAAGGAGAGGCGTACCCTCTATTGGGAGCTGCAATGGAGGTTCCACGCTAAGTTCCTTCAGCACGTCAGGGAGGTCGATATCGAGATAGTGTTTGTTGAATACGTAGATGGTCTGAATTGGTGGAATAAGCACTGGAGTGTCTCCTGAACAGGTGACCACATCATACCTGGTCATGAGCACCAACTAGTTCGCGGACATTATCAGTTCGTAAGCGTGTTCCGTCCGAGAGGTAGGCCAAGATAGCATCTTGATCCACGCCTATCTCTTGCTGAATGAAGGACTCTAGACTGCCTTTCCTGTGACTGACGTCAGCTGGGTCACTGGGTACAGCCAAAGCTCAGCCCACCTTTCGATGTCTCGGAGTGTTGCACTGACCTGAGGGAAGCTCAGCGGGTGTTTGGACGGATGACAAAGTATACTCACTTGGAAAGATTCACCATCCTCAGCACGACATATCTGAACCATAACAAGTTGTAACAGGAATGAACCGAACGGGGAGAAACAGGGTGAGTTGCCAACAATATAGTAGCGACCTGTCAATGAGTTCGAGAAACACGACGTAAGACTCCAAAAATGGTCAATAACCCCTAAAGCCAAGCCTGGTCGTGTTAGATCGATAATAGTACAACAGATGTCATTTAAATAAAAGTTAAGTTAATCAACCGTCCGTAGGTCTCCCTCAACATCCTTCTCGCTCGCGGGTTCGCTGAGCTCATCATCGTCATCCTCTCCCTCCTCAAATGAAATACACCAAAAGGCATCTCCCACGAGATCTTCAGGGGCCTCGTCTTGTGTAGAAGGTTTCCTGCGCTCGCAGCATATGAACCTGACGGGATGTTTGTCCCAGTACCTAACTAGATCAAAGGAGATCCCGCCCGGAAGACGAAGGGACAACGTCGGGCTGAACTCGAGGTAGCCATAACAAAAGTCCATCGTGATGAGATCCTAGTAGATAGACATCAACCAACCGTATGTCATTCACACCGCGGAAACCCACCTGTGGTCCAAAAACCACTTCCTGTCGATGCTGTACACCGCTAAAGTACGACCTGCGCTCCCCAGGGGTCCGAAAAGCCATTTCGTTTGAGAGCCCCCTGTGCCGCAAGTGTGCCTTGGACAAGGATTTCTTCAAAGCGTTGCTGACATTATTTCGTAGAGATGACATGGTGGATGCACGAGAATTATCCGAGCTTGACGACCACGAGGTTAATAACGATACGCTGGATAACGAAGCAGGTGGACATGAAGTCGAGGCCGCCCAAAGCTGCGATGTATCGTCTGATATAGATATAGGAGGTGGAAAGTAGGCCAATTCCGGGTCGTATTTCTTATACAGCCGTCCGTTGTTTAGCCTGTCAAGTCTCTCATGGGCAAAATGAGGCATTGTCGCGATCAGCGGTGAAAGCGCCCATGGCTTCGAAGTCGATGTAAGGTTATGCTCCAAGGTCGGATCAATGAACCTCGATAATCTCAAATCAGTCCAGCATGTAAATAAGAATGCGACAAACTCACTGCATGAATTTGAGAGCCGCACCTGACCCCCAAGGGAGCTTCAACCGCTTCTCGAAGATATTGCCAAAGAGGATATCATCTGCTGAATGAGGTTGCAAAAACCTGCCTGTGAAAGCCACGAGAACGATCCGTAATGTGAGCAAAGGTTACAGAGAGACCCTTTCAGCCTGTGAAAATACCCACCCCGAACCTGAATACTCCAAGTTATACCCTTCCTATCGTCCCTTTCGAAGTACTCGCTAGTCAACTGTCTTCCGCTCGGATCAATAAAATTCTTGACAAAGATCGCAATCTTCCCCTCGAATAGGTCTGAGGAGACAGAGAATGCCTTCCCTGTGTTCACAATGTTGGTGATGGGAACCAGGTTATCCGGTGATGGACCAGCGAGCACACAGAGACGAGGCATTGCGCGATGTAACACAGGCGGTAGACAACTCCGAAACCCCTGGTGGATTGCTTTGTTATCCCAGTCAACGTTTCGAGAGTTCGAAGATGGACAGGCTTGGATCGATCGACGGGACCAGCTCGTCAACACTTGAGGCTTGAATGGGCAACCCCACTGAGGGGCAACCATCAAGTTGTTTCACTAGGTTACGTACTATTTTACCTTTTTAAGGAAATCCCCCCAACCTCGAAAGCTTGGAAGATTTGGTGAGAGAAAGGCGCTGGCCATCGTGCATTCGTAGACCCGCAAACCAGGAAGCGTTTGGAAGGAAGATCGAGGACGAGCTTGCAGTCAAATATAACTCAGTTACAGTAATTAAGGGCCCAGACGCCAGCCGGATTTATATCCGATGGATCCGGACTGATCTGCCAGTGGGGCGCCCGGCGTGTCATGCTGAGCTCAACAAGTCATTTGCCTTGTCGTTTCATTTGCTCTGGGATGTGGCAAAGATTGGACGTTAAGTAGCTCCATTCCAGCCTCATGGATCTTCTGAGACATTGACAAACTATCACCTTTCTCACAGCCCGTACAGTACTAAGTTAACAGGGGATTGGTATAGACGTACAGCATGGGGGAGCCTACAAGGAGGCGCGAACGCCCATTTGGCTATAACGTGTTGTTCGTTGGACGGCACCCAAGGCGTGCAAATTAACGAGAACAAGGACTGATAAGTTAATGTGAATAGAAAATACGATCCGCCAGTAGGTTGGTTTCGACAGACCCGTAGATCTACAAAAGAACCCTATATCCTCTGTGACCCGGAAAAAGAATCAACCAGACCCAAGAAATTTCACCGACCATGACCAAGTCAACTCTAGAAAAATACGCCTGCGAAAAGAAGCACAGCCAATAATGCCAACGAGGTTGATGCACTGGCGTTGGCCAGCGTCGAGGAGTTCGATACAGCGGTAGTCATCGCGTACGTTGAGCCGCAGACGTTGTTCAACTTCTCTGCAGCGGCGGAGTACGTTTGGGACAGAGCGCCAAGAGCTGTACCATTGGTACTTTCGAGTGCTGAGGCGTACGTTGCCATTAACGATTTCGTACACTCATTGCAAGCACCATTCGTAACAGGAATGAGCGGCTGTCCGAGAGGAAGTTGGTAGAACCAATAGCTCGAGGGGTCCGAATTCGCGACGGCCTCGACAAAGCAATACGAGTTCGTTGCTGGATCAACTTGACAAGCAGCATTCCTCATCAAGTCATATGCATGCAGCGCTGCAATATTCATGGAACATCAGGGAACATAGGGGACATCTGGCTATTTGAGATTTACCGGTGAGCGTGTTCACAGCCATGCTGACTTGATCAGCAAGGTCCGTTTGGCAGGTAGTTTGCAGAGTTGAGGCGAACCACGCCATGTTAGCGTCGCACTGGCTTTGAGATATAGCCGTATTGCAAGTGCCCCATACATCGGTGTTCATCAGATTGATGTCGTTTTGAGCCTGGTTAGGAGCAGAAAAACGATCAGCATGTCTCCCCCTACTCAACAACTGAAACCACCTCTTCGAATGTATGGGATGCGGTTATCAGCAATGAGAATGGCCTACAAGAACGGAATGCTTGCGACGCTGTCATATTCAAGAAAAAGTTGTAGCAAGCATTGTCGGAGAAATTCGCTGATAGCGTGGTATCAAAAGGTTGAGGGAATGGGGTGGGTAGCACCGGATTTGCAGGAACTGTTGGGGCAGCAGTTGGGGTGCTGCGTCGTACGAGGGGATGTGAAGACGAGCCCAGGCGTGATGGTTTAGTATTGAAATCATGCCGCCCGTGGAATGACCAGTCCGTCCCTCGTGCCCAGGTTGACCACTTGTGATCGCCGTCCGCTGAGAACAGGTCAAAGGCAGCGGGATGCGTCAGAAAACGGGTCGTTGCAGCAATGAGTATGAGGACCAGGGGAACGAGAATAATGGCCCCAAGGATTGAGCGACGAAACTTCTCTTTCGAATGTGAGATGGGGGTATTCTGTGGAGGCTGGTGCTCCATTAGAGAGCCGTTCGAAGCATCAGCACATCCTTGGCTGGCTGAAGCTTGTCGCATGGAAAGAGGAAGAGGGGAGGGGGGCGGAGTGAACATTTTCGTGAAAAGTCTGAATGAGTGTGGCGGCAAATGAGCGTGGAATTAGTGACAGTGTACCGCAATCGCAGAAACACGATCAAGAGTTGTTCCAGGGGGAACGAATGACAATGTCCTACCCAAGGTCTAATGCGTGTTGTGGATCAGAACAGGCAGATGATGGTAAAAAGACTAGGGATTCCGCTTACCTTACTTTCTGGCAAAGAGGTCTCGGAGAAGCATTCCAGGCTGCATGTGAGGCTAACCTTGGTTGTGTGCATCAACCCTTGCGTGGTAAATTAGAGCTTTTCGGAGATATCCTTTGTGGATGATCAAGCGAGAGCCTAAGACTTATCTCCGCGCAACTGGATTAAGCGCCATAACCGATCGGCAACTTGACGTCTCTTGACAATGTAGTACCGAAGTCGGCCGCCCAAGAAAGTTTGGAGCTTTTCACGACGCTGTTCAACAAAAGCCAGAGGCAGCAAACGAACCATCGCTGGTCAGTCGACCATTGTTCGGCAACCCTTCGATGCGTCTTCTTCCGACACAGGCCCATTTCCACCATTATTAGCAGTTACGTGAGTTCTTGGATCACATCGGATTGGTTACACCGCCGCTGTCTTTAAGTATGTCAGTTTCACTTTCAGAGAGTTGGATCTTGACGTCGACTTTGTGTCAACAACTCGAGGGTTCAGAAAAAATTGTGGTGTCGATTTCAAGGTAAGCCGCGTTCTCGAAGAGCTACGAATCTCTCTGAACGAGCTGACTCATCTGATTTGGACAATCATATTACAAGACAGTGACTTGGCCGCGTTCATCCCACAGAGAGAACTTCTGAGAAGACGCGCTGACCCACGCCTGCCAGTCAATGGGCAATCTAAGTTAAAACCTTATCCAATCTCATATGATACCATGTTCGTCAGGGAACTTGTTCTTGATGAAGAAGTTGATGACTCCTCCAGAACCATGAAATGAATTCTCGACGCCATTCAATATCAGCAGTATTGATACTTACTCGCCTCAGGCCCACTGGCGAATAGAGAGTTCCAGCCCACTCTGCGTAATCGTAGGTTCATGTTCGCCATCTCATCCGTTTTTTCTGCGTTGCAGGCTGTCGCCAGACAGTCATCTGACGGCTGACGCGGACGAACCGAACCGTACTTATCGCTGCTGTGCAATTGGACTTAAAGCGCAAGAAATTGACGTGCAAATTTAAACAACAATGTCCAGATTTGCGGCTCTGGTAAATGACGTGCGGTAATATCAATATCGTTTGCCTTCTCCGGAATGCGGCGAGAGAATAATTTCTACTCAATTGGTATCTCTACTTCACTAGCTAGAAAACCGATCCACCGCCTGACCGTGTGTTAGCACATCGCGGCTAGTGGAAGCGCAACTCACCATCTACAATTATATCTGCCCCGTTGATATAATGTCCAGCACGACTGCAAAGCAACACGACCGCACCCGTTAGTTCCGCAGGGTCGCCCATTCTGCCCATCGGATTCCTTGACGCCCAGATATTCCTGGCTTCCTCGAGACCAGCACCTTCGTTCAGGATGGTATCCATGTATCCTGGGCTGATACTGTTTACCCGGATACCATAATGTGCCCACTCGGCTGCCAAGGAATTCCGAAGTTGCAGGAGCGCCCCTTTGGAGACATTATAGGACACTTGTGGTTGCGGGAAGTTCACGCTGTGAGCGGATATCGAGGCGGTGAACACGATGCTCCCCCCAGTCTGTTGCTTTACCATTTCCCTAGACGACAGTGGGTTAGAGGACGCATGAACTTGAAGTTGATCACTGACTTAGCAACTGCCTGCGCACAGATCCAACTTCCGGTGGTGTTGATATCCAAGGTTCGTCTCCACTCATCGAGACTGACCTTCAGGGCATGTGTGCAAGCGACGACGCCAGCAAAGCACAGCAGGATATCGACACTTCCCAACTCGGCCACAGTTTCTTCCACCGCTGCTTGTACACGTTGTTCCTCCCTCACGTCAACAGCTTTGGTGATGACTTTAGATGATGGAAAGCTGGAGATGAGGTCTTGGATTCCTGCGTCGGCAATATTGGGATTAACATCGAACAGCGATACGCCTGAAGCTCCGTGTTCTAGGAGTGCTCGGGCAGCCACCAGCCCGAGGTTTCCGCATCCACCGGTTACTGATCCCGAGTGCCACACGTTCAGCGATCGTTATCAGCGCTCTGATCGTTGATGCTCACCGATCACGTTCCCTCGTACCCCAAATCGCCACGCAGCCCTTTCGGCTGGTGTGAGATCTGAGGGTGGAGGGGATAGTGGTCGCGTTAAAGGGTTCGATCGCTCTGAGAGCGTCATCTGAGGGAGGACACGACTTGTAAGGTCATCCCTGGAAGTTAGTGCAGGGCCCATCTTGGACAAGAGGTCGATGTAGACGAGCTGCAGTCCTCGGGGATGCGATGGTTGTATTAACTTGGCAATACGATAAGCACTCGCGGTCAGTAAACGTGACTCACTGGACCTTTGTCGCGCCCACTCCCGGGCTGATAATCTGTAAGATCTTGAACAAGGCGTCACGCTCCTTGTTCAAGATCCCAGACAGATGCATGATACTATTCGGGATGTTGAATGTCAAATTCAGGTTGACTTGGCCCTAACTATCGATATCAGCTCATCAACGACGCAAGAGTCTGCGCAGATGTATCAAGTGCTACAGATTCTTTTGCATATCTTTGGTCGTTGTTATCCTATGATTTATCCGAGTTTACTAGGGTCCAACAAATCCTGCATCCACCACGATAGCTGTAGTCACCGGAATTGACATTTTACTGTGTGTCTTCGGGTGGCTCTTCAGGCTTGACATAACGTACGAAAATCCACTTTTCCTTATCGTCACCTTGGTCGGGACCATACACCACCTTCTCGTCGGCAAGTCCATCAGTGAGACCCCAGTATGTGTCGTGTCCGCCATCTCGTATACTTGAGAATGAATCAACACGCGCACTCGAGAAGAGTCTAATAAAAATACAGACGTCATTATTCCGTCGCTTCCCCTGATGGTCCAAGGGTAATAGCCGTCAATGGCAGCAGAGACAACTCGAAGGACGCCGTTGTCCCCCTTTACGATATGGAGGCCGAAGTTGCACACAGGGGATACTGTCTGGACGTCACCGACAGTGCAGTCATATACAGTCCACTGCTGGGGATCAGCGGCAAATCATTCGGTCCGATCATTCGACATACTCTTTGAGGAGATGGCTCTTTGCTTTGAGAAGCTGACTTCTCGAGTGGGGTGACGGTCACGTCCTCGTTTTCGCCGTTGAAAGTCAAGGCGAGCGATCGTTGATCGGTAGAGTTGAGCCCGCTGAGAATGTAGTAGACACTAGGACACGGTTTGGACATCGCAGTTGAGAGGTTGTCTGAGATATCGAGTAGGGGGAACGAGGATGATGACGATGGCGATTATCAGGTAAAGGACAACTCAGGACATCAGGGGGAACCTCGAGGATATTCATTTGGCATGATATATGAATTCGGTTCCCATGTTTTGGAGCGGTTTGGCTTCCATGGTGGAGCACGAAGCCGCCAAGTTCCGGACACAGTTAGGATCAATGTTTCCCCGATCACCCTGCTTATTTGTATTTTGATTTAATCTTCATGCCGGGGGTGGCATACTGGAACAGCACTGGTATGGGCAGTGTTTAGTCCAACGCTTGGGAAGAAGTTCATGTCCAATCTCCGAGTCACTGGATAAGCAAGGAACAGATGATCGAGCTATTCCTCAATGTTCCCTAGTAAGTACTCTTCTGTTGTTCACCTCGCCTCCAATCATTTAACCGGTGATACAAGAAGTCTGGACATCTGGGCATAATTGCATTCGAGTCTGTCTTGGATTCCTGGTGTTTTCTTCAAGTTGTGGATTCGCATTTTCTGACTAGTTCTGCCCTCCAGAATCTCGTTGCATCCTCCCCAGGACTGTTGGCAGGGATGCGAGTCAAAACGAGCGTCAACCTATTTATTGGCATTACAAGAACTCAGGTTCTTCTACTCAGTTTGGGCAGTCCTGCCATGCAAGATCGAACGCGGGACTGGGGATTTCCTGGTCCTCAGCTTAGATTCGGAGGTCCCTAGAAAACTGTGGCGCGGAGTGTTTACTCTGGCAAGCGTGAGGTTGAATGAACGCTTCCAGATGACTTGGCCCTCTGTGACGAGTTTATATTTTCGGATTCGATCAGAAAGCACGCGTAACCTAGTGGACCCGACGCCTCACGCCTTTGACTAGGTTGAACCACTGACGGTGAGATTCATAGTTGTTGGGCCGTCCGTGTTCGTTGTCCGGAGATCATTCGTCAGATCACTCTCCCAGGCAGCGGAATGCATATAGATGCATACCCACTTGCAAATGACCCAATCCCCATCGCCCGTTTCAGATCCCACTCTCCGTACCAGGATGACTCGGATACACCGAATCCCATCACTAAGAGTGCTTTTTTCCTTTCATTCTGCACATGAACTGAGCTAGGGAAAAGTCACTGGTTCCGTTGTGGTCACGATAATCCCCTCGAGGCTTTCACCCAGAAGGGTTCATTTCAAGAACGAGGGCGATTCTTGAACATCGTGCATCGTGCATCATGATGCAATTATAATTCTTCCTCAGCACACGGAGTAAGCCGTTACAAGTAACGAGATACGTCCAACGTGTGCTGCATCGTGAATCCCTGCACTCGCCTCGCGTCCAGGGGTGTTGACTTTGCTCCGTCACCAGTGGCACTCGTAGTCATTCATCTCGCAATCAACCAGTTCGCAGGCTAATTAATCCTCATCTATCCTCAGCAGGAGAGGACAGATCACCAGACGGGCGCGGCGCAACTCGGACCCCAGTGATCTACGCGAGTCCGATGCTTTATTTTAATTGAGGTGCTTCATAAAGTCAGATCGTTTAAGACATGCATTCCCCTCTTTTCGTTTTACGTCTCCACGCCAATCAAACCCTTGATCATTTCACAGAACACCTCAGCCTGATGAGCAAGTCTTACCCGAAGGCGTGTAGGACCCTGTCCAGATGGAATGATCATGACCGCCGCCGACTCTCGACAGGGAGAACTCGAGGAAAAAGAACTGGGTTGGTCTGAAGTCATCCGGCGACGTGTCAAAGTACAGACAACTCCATCGGGTGCACGATCCCAATCCCGATCCCAATCCTCGCCCCCACCACCCCCTACCCACTGATGCCACCCAACCAACCAACACTCCCGCCAGCCTCCCACCGCAATACACCACATCTCGGTCGAAACAATACAGCAAAAAGAGGAAATGAAAAAGGGAGGTTACGTCGAGACTAGGGAGGGTAAAGTAGCCTATAATATATATAGTTGGCGGAAACACAAACACGGCGTGGGGAAGAGTGCCAAGACGTGTGGCGACGACGTCGAGGAAGATACCGGGAAAAAATGATGTGACGATGATGGCGGTATTTGATAACAAGACCGAGAGTGGCGAAAAGACGTTGTTCAGTTAGCGAGATTGGCCGCAAGTCGGATGACCTCTCTCCTCCCTGCGTACCTCATCGGCCGACCGGGGTGCCCCGATAGGCTGCTTGATTAGGATAGCCACCTCGAGGTGGGCCCTGTGGAGGCACCGGACCGTTGGTCTGTCTCCCGTTCTGAACTGGCTGGCCATGGGCAGGTACTTGCTGTCGCGGTTGTGATTGTTGCTGCTGCTGAGGTTGTGGCTGAGCCAATGGCTTTTGAGGTGGAGGAGTTGGCTCCTCAACCGACGTGGGCGCAACGTAAAGGCCCTTGTCGATGGTCTGAGGAATGGGTTGTATCTCCGTCCCAAGCTCCTGCTCAATACGGTATAGGTTGAATCGATCCTCGTATGTAACGAGATTGATGGCGATACCCAAGTGTCCGAAACGGCCTGAACGTCCGATACGGTGTAGGTACGTTTCAGAATTTTTTGGGAAGTCGAAGTTAATGACGACGTTGACGGCTTGGATATCAATACCTCGTGTGAGCAGGTCCGAACATACGAGGTTCCTGCATACGCCGTTGCGGAAATCGTGGAATACGCGATTACGATGCGACTGCAGCATTTTCGCGTGCGAATAGAAACAGGAGTAGCCAAGCTCGGTGACCTTCTTGGCCAGGAGCTCGACACGATTAGTGGAGTTACAGAAGATGATCGACTGGTTAATTTGAAGCTACACGGGAATCAGAAACGGAGTCGCACTAGGTGGCAATGTGACGAACCTTGGAGAATAACGTATTTAGACAATGCACTTTCTGTCGCTCCTCGACATAAGCGTAATATTGCGTAACACCACGCAGGGTGAGTTCTTCCATGAGGTTTATTTCGTAGGGTGACTTCATATGTTTATCCTGGATCCACGCGGTGAGGCCACAGTCGAGAAAAAAATGGAATGCGACTGACCTTGAAGTCCTTGACAATCAGTGGGAATGTTGCACTGAAGAGCATGACCTGACGGTCAGCAGGGAGGAAAGAGAGCAGCTGCTCCATTACAGGTGTGAATTCGGGTGAAAGAAGTTTGTCCGCTTCGTCCATGACAAAAACGGGACATTCGCTGAGATCAGCGACATTCTTGCCGGTCAAATCGAGAATACGGCCAGGGGTACCAACGAGTACATGGACGGTTTCCGACAACCGCATGATATCGTCTTTGAGGGTTGTGCCACCAGTGGTTACCATGACTTGGATCCCCAGATGTTTTCCGAGGATTTTACAAACTTGGGCGGTTTGGAGAGCAAGCTCACGGGTGGGGACGAGGAGGAGTGCTTGGATCTTGTTCTTGTCAACGTCAATTTGCTGAAGAGAGGGTATGACAAAGGCGGCGGTTTTTCCGGTACCGTTCTTTGCACGAGCAAGGACATCACGTTTAGTGAGGGCGATAGGAATAGCTTCTTCTTGTATTGGGGATGGCTTTTCGAAACCAGCTTCAAAAATGCCCATGAGGAGTTCGCGGCGGAGGAACATGTCTTCAAATTCGGTGCCCTTGGTGGCTGTTACATCTTCTGTTTGCGGTCGTAGGTCTTTTGGTGGAGGGCGAAGGCCATTCTTCCAGGAAGAGTCATTGTGGTTAGCAGGACTGACAACGCAAGACGAATGAGCAGTGATAACAGGTGGGAAAACTGACCCAACATACGTGTTGGATGATGATGGCCTGGCTGATTGCGACATGTCTGCGGAATATCTAGGGATAAGGAGTGAATACAATGGCTTGAGAGAGCAATGCGAGGTCAACAACCAGAGAGTTGATCGCAGAAACGCGTCAGTGATTGTGATGGCAGTATGATGGTTGGTTCGTTTGTCTGCAAATTGGCTACCGCAACGATGTCAAATGGCGTTGGCGAGCGCTGAAGTGTGTTGGATGGTTGAGCGTGGAGAGGCAGATCGAAGTCAGAGTTCAAAGAGAAAGCCGTCGACTCTATCAAATTCAAAGGCCCTTTCTCTTTCCCACGGTCCATCCCGCACACAACTTGTAAAATTCTGGTCATCATGTGGCTGTGCACCATGTCTGTTAATGAAATGTTCATGCTGGGTCAAATCCTGTCAAATCGGCATTCCCGAGCAAAGGGAAATCATGCTTGCGACTCTGCAATTTCTACACGGCGGTCCTGATATCATACTAGAAATCGTGGTATTTATTAATCGACACCATTCCCCGCTGCGATCTCAGCGTTTGAGCTTCCCGCGATTGTCAGCGGGGCATCTCGCATCCGTCTCAAGTCCAGACGAAAAAGAGGCTTAGAGAATGGTCTTTAAAATGTTCTTAATCCCAGCTAAGGTCCACCAAGCCAAATGCAATAGCAAGACAGAGCTTGTTGGACCAAAGATCGGCTTTAATGCATTGAAGCCATTTGAGCCGACCACCGCTTGTCCTACTATCCAAGACGGTGCCTCAATACACATATAAAAGAAAGCTTTGCCTTCGTTGTCGCCGACACCCTCCAATCTACGATGTCCCCGCTGCTGGAATTTATTACATTATCAACAGGGTTTCTACCCCTGATCGCAAACGCCTTCAGTGTGTTCCTGCTGCGGACGGGGCCGTGCAACGCAGCGAGGATTCGTGCTGCAGGGGTGCAAGTTTATCTCGCCTCACCAGATGGAACATGCTTATCGCGGTCATAGCCTACTGGCTCTCCAACCCCACTCCTCCGAGTCGTTTATGGAAGGTCGTTCTGAGTAGGGCCATGCAGATACCAACTCCAGCAAGTCACGGGCTGCAAATCCAACTCAAGTCTGTAACGCTCTGTGTTCCCTTGCATGGTGAACCGAGTTTGGAAGATAGTCAAGCGCACTGGCAGTGCAGGTGTTTTGTACTAACGATTGGATCCTGGTCTGTTTGGACGGGGCCTTGAAATAAAATAACGAGGGAAGTGATTGCGGGGAGCTGAATGCGAGAAATAAGTGACGAAATGAGGTTCAACGATCCAGATGTTATCTTTAACTCATGCAGGTTCGGGAAGACCAGCAGATAAACAGAGGACTTCAACGGATCTTCTCGAAATGACACTGCACTCGGGGCGAACGACAACAAGGTCAAGGATGGCATGCGCGAACTGAGGAGGAGTGCGTCCGTATCAAGGTTTTATGGGGACAGTCCACGATCTGAAGGATTGTCCAGGGAAAGATATGATGAGATGTGGTTTGGTTGAGGTCTATTTGGGAATCCCTTCTACCCATAGGGAGTTTACGCTGATGCTTTTCACGTTTGGAAAGATCTCACCGAGTGGACAGAGGATATCCGTGAGCGGAGAAACGTCGACAAATGAAAGGCGAGCTCAATCAACGGCGACGCATCCGGACGGGGAACCAACAGCAAAAGTTGGTAATCTCGCCAGCGACGCATCCGGACGGGGAACCAACAGCAAAAGTTGGTAATCTCGCCATTCCAGCAGATATCCCACATTTGGAAAGAGTAATTTGGTCTCAGGTGTATTGCAAACCGCCATGATAGCCTCCTGGTCGAGACGCCAGCGTGAGCTTGGCATGAAGAGTAAACGCCAGACACGACGTGTATAACTTCGAACTCGGTTTCTTGAAGCGGTCGAGTGAACGAGTAACTTGAACACTGTGAAGGAGTCGCATCCCACCATAATCAGTGAGTTTTGCGAGACGAAAGACAAGATGACGTGCCCTCGAAGTTGGTGCACAGCCGACGAGATACATCAAGAAGACCCGTTGTTAGTGTGTCAAGTCGTGCAAATCCATCCAGAGTACGTCTAGCGCGGGCTCTTTGAATAATTGAATGCCCGACATGTTCTGGCTAGCGTAGCTAGAGTCCGGTTGTAGACGTATGATGGTCCTGAGGGCAGATATATTCAGAAGAATTTCTTCGATATAAGATGGATGAAAAGCAGTGCAGTCGTAAGTTTTAGGAGACTTAACCATAATGGGAAATGGTATTGACCTAGAAACTAATTGACGTCATCGAGCAAGCTCTCGAGACAGAATCGTGAACCCGCTCGAACTCCCAAGTCTCACAAAGTCAGATACGTGCAAAATATCACAACATCATGAACAACAAGCTTAAACCTCCTCCAGCTCCCGGACCACGATTCGGGGTGAGCATTTCTGTTCTCCGACCATTTCGAGAGACTAAGTTCGACTGAAGACCCTCTTCGGCGGAATGGCGGTTGTAGCCACCGGGATGGCTGCGTGGTGGTACGGATTGTTACGCCATCAGTCACGAAAAGACGAGCGTGGCGAGTACAACACTTGTTCGTCCCTGCATTCATGGACCATTCGAACGACGAGTTGATTTCTTGCACATAGGGGAATATCGCATCCTGCAAGCTCAAGCCCCCGCAGAGAACGCAGAAAGACCTGCTACGTTGCGCACAAGCATGTCAACCCCGGGCAACTCGTCTTCTGCGCCTGGCCCACCCGCACCCGGAACGCTCGCCACACGCGCAGATGTAGGCGGAGCGAATTCTTCACAAGCTCGTGCCGATAGGGCGGTCCCGGACACTCCTCAGACCAAAGCAGGGAGATCATATGGTAATGCAGGTCCAAGAGCAGGACCTGAGCCAACCCCACAGCGTACCAGGGACGACGACGATAGGATCTACACCAAGGCACCACAATACGTAGATGACTATGACGAACATAAGAAACATTAGTCTGTAACGTTGGCGCAAGGTTTTTGAACGGAAGGACATGCGTATCTTGCAGTAAACATCGAACAGCAATGACATCATGCCCAGCATGTCTGCCCCTATAAAAAGCTAGGAGTCGGCCCTCAACACATCCACCAAACAGAGAACTTGCCTCTGAGCCATTCAACAACACACAGCCGTCATGCGTCCATCTTCTATTTATCGTCAGTCCCAACCTGAAAACTCCTTCTCTTCTCGTTACTGGCATAATCAGCCTGGGAGAAACAAATTTGTGCGCATACTAGTTTGTTTTTGAGAAGCTCTCACCATTGACGAATCTCTCGCACCAGCTGATAGCGACCACCGCTATCATCGCCGCGACAACGCTCGCTTATTATTGGGGATATCAGGATGTAGACAAGAGACACAGCCCTGAGCGTGAGCGTGAACGTGAGTATCGCCGACTTTGGCCACCTCCCATCACAAGATGTTCTAGGAGGGAGTGAACTAAAAACTGAACGTTCACCAGGCGCGGCTGCTAGCTTGAACACTGCTGGAGAGAAGCGACGCTGAAGGACAGAAGCCGTCGTTAATGGAGTGGCCACCACTCACGGAGGCCGAGTCACTAATTTCTGGTCATCTTCGAAAGGACAAAACGATATTGAAATTATGTCAATACATTCGATACTTTCTACCCCCTCTGTAGCGACTATGCTGTCTGGAAAGAGCCAGGATTTGTGCATTTTAGTTCAGGATTTGAAAATCTTGCCTAAGAATCCTCATGCAGCACTCGTTTGCCTCGCCTTTGATTGGTCGATCAAGTAGTAAAGCGTAGATGTGTTCTCATCACATCTAACTCTCCGTTGAGCGTACGAATTATCACGAAAGAAACGAAACTCACAGGCAGGATATCGATTGTTGGACATCCCCTAGCGCCTTTTGCGCAGCACGAAGCATGGGTGCAAACTCCCCATTTCTATCTCTCAAATACCGACCGTGAGACATGAAAACCGCCTGGATCCACAGCAGATCGAACTCCAGATGCGGACTCTTTTCGAGATGCTCTGAAATAAACTGCAACAGCCCGGAGACGTATACCACGGGAACTTGTCGTGCGACCAAACGCACGTCGCTTCGCGGAATGCTCTCGTAGACTCGCTGCATGATGGGTTTCTCGTTAAGTCTGAAAGCGAGAACGAGTGCCTTGAGGAACTGCTTCTCCGCGAGTGTGTCGAGGACGCTCTGTGGAGTGAGGTCGATGGTAAGATCGAAAGGATCGAACGCGAGGGTATCGTCCAGGGAATAGATGAGTAGCCCTTCCGTACTTGCTGCGGCCCATGCGCGACCCGTGGGCGAAAACCGAACACATTTCGTTCGTGCTTCCTGGCGATACTTCCGAACGGACATATCCCCAGCACCCCGTGAAGCACCCGGCAAGGTCGTGTCCATCCGATCTTCCAAATCGCTTGCGTCACCCCGATCGTCGATCAGATCGGTGTTGATCCCTGCACTGTTCACCTTCCGGCTATCCAGGAACTCCTCCGTCCCGTCCAGTGAAAGGTTTTCGGAGATTTGGAACTTCTTGAGGAGAACCCCTTCCCGAGCGTCGTACAAGACGACATATTTGCTGTTCCCTCCTGTGAGGATGCATGTACCGTCGGCAGTATAAGCCATGCTGGTAAACGTTTTGGTAGAAGAACTATTTGCGGCCGAGACCCTGTCATCGGCTTTCCGTCCTCCAGAGATGTCCTTGCGCCCATCGATCAGATTCGTCTGCTTGCCCGAACGAACATCAAAGAAGGTAATCTGGCCATTGAGCGTCGACGCCGCGATCTCGGCCCCATCTGGGCGGAAAGCAACCGATAAAACGTCCGATGAAAGAGTGAGGGTCTCGCAAGCACGAGATCGACCGAAAACACTCCATACTCGTACGGTCTTGTCCCAAGAACCGCTGGCAAGTTGATTTGCCCCCGAAGGACAGAAGGCGAGCGATGATATAGGTGCCTCGTGACCGGAAAGGACATCTAGAAGTTTTCCCGTTTGCACGGACCACAAAAACACCTCAAAGGAATCTGTGGACCCTGCTGCAACTACTTCTCCTGACGGGTCAACGGCGAGTGCCGAAAATTGGGCGGGAGACGGGGATGTGAAGGTACGAAAGTTGCGATAACGAACGAGGTCGAAAGCCCGCACGGTACCATCAAGGGAAGCAGAGAAAAGAATGGAGCCTTGTTTGGCAAACGTCACGTCCATAATGGGTGCCGTGTGCTCTGAGAAGGTTACGAAGCAGAACCCTGAATGAACCGACCAAACTTTGACCTTGCCATCATCACCCCCTGTGGCGATTGTTTGTCCATCAGGTGCATAGGCGAGCGTGTTCATATCAAAGTAATGTCCTTGCTGCTTGAGAATATACGATTCCGACTGCCATTCCCAGACAAGGAGTTGGCCAAGCTTTCGTGCGCCAAAGGCGAGCCACTCTCCCGATGATGATATTGCCACAGAAGATATTTTTTCCTGCGAAATGCTGAGCGTGTGTATGTTTGTGAACTGGGGCATTTCCCAGAGGCCAAAGACGCCCGTGGACAAGCCAACAACAAGGAGATTGGATGGTGGATGGAACGTCGTGCAAACGACTCTGGTGTTTGGGAGGTTGAAGTAATTCCGCTCCTGAACGCCCCACCGAGTCATGGCAATGGAATCGGAATCGGTGGATGATGTAGGTACGACCGCTGCATCGTCGTCGTTGTCCGTATCTTCTGTCGCCTTTGCCTTCCACGTGAATACCGCACCATCACGGCTGACGGTATATATCTTCAAAAGAGTGAGATTTCGAGCCACGAGAATGCATAACGACCTACGGCTTTTCCCTTGGACGAGAAGTAGGCACCAATCACGGCGTCACGGTGACCTGCGAATGTTTTGGGGCGGAAACCCTCCAGTGGGTTGAGGGTGAACAATCTAGCTGTCATGTCACGGGATGTCGTGATGAAGCATCTTCGTTTCGCAGATTAAGTCCCAAACAAGACGATAGACTGTATCCGACCAACTCACGTTGAATCTGGGGACCAGCGAATGCTCAAAACTTCATCATGGTGCCCGGTGTAAGTCCGGTGAAGCACGAAGGGAGCAAATTCACGAGCAAGATGGTTCGGAGTGCGCCAGACCTGCACATGGGAATCGTGCGTCACGGCGATGTATCTGTAATGGTGCTAGTCAGGGCGGATCCAAAGGTCCGGATGGTCACAGATACTTACTTTCCATCCGGCGAGAATTGTACATCCTTCGCAGGTTTTTGGAAGTTGAAATGATGAAGAACGGCACCGCGGTTAAAGTTGACGAGTAAGGCGCGACCGTCTTCATCGACTGAGATGAGAAGACTCGAGTCGGGTGAGAGGGAGATGACCGCTATGTTTTTCCTGTTCTCAAAAGGGAGCGTGCGGGACTTGTTGCTGTAGAAATAGGTCGATAACAAGGTGAGGAAGGATCCGAGAAGGCTCACTTGACGAGATCGAACACGGCAACGCGATTTCCGACCGGACTCAGCAAACTATTCCCATCCGGAGTGAACAGGACATTTCCCTGTCTATACACAGTTCCGCAGATATTTGAGAACTGGATAACAGTCTCAGAAGACGAGGTCTTTCAAGTCGATCTAATACGCACCTGATAGTTGGCCTTCATGGGCAGCAGTAAAATGTGCACAGCCACATAGTCCCGCCGGACCTTAGGTCAGCATCAAGTCTTGATTAATTTCTCGTGCTCATTCATCCATTCTCTGAATTGTATCAATCTTCTGTATCGCTCCAAAACTTCTAGTTGATATCATGGAGCAATACCGAGGATCAATAATCGCTTGAAGGTTATAATTCTCCTGTTATGACCCTTTTCTAGGCTCGATGATGCCTTGAGGCACAGGACTTCAATGTGCCCGGCTCTCGTTATCACCGCTGGAAGGGTAATTCACCCGCTGCGCCACACTGATCACGATAATGACAGTAGGCCTCGAACCAACGAAATTAATCATGTGTTCAACGGCGAATAGGTCAACTACACCTTCGAAATATTACAGCAAAACTCGAGCAGGTATCTACGGTTCAGAATGTGAGGTTAAGTAGAGTACAAGTCGTAAACGGGTCGTGTCGTTGCTTATAACATCGAGCAGGTACTCGTCAAGCCACCGAATACGGTCCCCGGAGAAGCGTCGCGGATAGCTGGCTGTTGACGGTAGGAATGGCCATCAACGGGCTGAGGAACTGTCGTAATAGATGGTTCAGCTACGCAGCTACATCGCGTTGATTGAGAACACTTACCCCGTGTGTTGCTGTGATGGGCGCAGCGTCGGTGCCAAAAAGAAAACATTCACTGTGATCCACATCCAGAGCCTCAATCTGGAGGGTGAGCGGAGGAGGTGCCTTGCTCCTCAACCTCCAAAAAGGGGCAACCTGCTCCAAAGGCTCGTCGTCCCAAGGAGCAGCCGGTTCCTGCAACGCCTTGAAAGGCACCCGATCTCCCCGCTTATCAGGAGGGGGAATCGAGAACTCCTCGTCGGAATCGGAGGTGTCTGCAGAGCTCGCGTACGACAGCTGTGTTGCCTCGTGTTCGTCCATGTTGTTGCTGGGTTCCTGGAGATCCTCCTGTGGGAGGTGACTGTATGCCACTGGCGGCCAGGTGTACACGAACTTTGCTTCCTCGGCCGCCCTCGTCTCTTTGAGACCGCTTACCCACTTCTTCGGCTGGATCGCCTCGAACGCGGCCTCGTCCACTTCAGTGATTGCCACGTTCTTCCATGGCTTCTCTTTGGAAGGGAAACCATTGGAGAACGAGGACTCTGCTGCGTCGGCGTAACTACGAGGGCTGTTGGAGTTGTGGCGCGGCGAGCTACCAGCACCCGAGGTGAGAGGCTTGACATCGACTTGATTGGCCCCGGTTCCGCTGGTGCAGCGTGAAGGTTTGCGGGCGTAATGCCCGAGAAAGGGTTTGAATTGACCGGTCTTTGGATGGAGGACGGTGGCATCATTGTTAAAGGAAAAGACGTGCGGTCCGGTGATCCATATGGAGCTGAAGAGGCTGTCAAGGTAAAAGTCTTGGGTTGGCGGGGACTGTCAGACGTGGTCAGCGGTGAAGGTATTGTGGCGAGGGTTTCATGGACTTACTGCCATATGTGGGGAGTTGTCTTTGCTGGGACGGTCCACAGATGTGGCATGTGCTTTGGCGCGTCCATTGCCTTGAGGTGGGAGGGGAACGGAACGCAGGGGGACTGTGGAAGTGGTCAAGGAATAGGACATTGTGGGCGCGGACACAGATGGTGGCATAGGTGCGTAGAGTCCGTCGAATATCTGTGATCACGTCTGATGGGTGTGTGTTCAGTGTATTGCTGGAATACCGGAAATGACGTCGAGCAGAATGCGTTAGCAAGTTCGCGCGGAGGAGAATGCAAGAGAGCGTTGCGATATCACAAAACAGATACAACACTGGATACCAGCTGAGGCGAGGTAGAGTGGCTTGGTTGTGGCGGCTGGTCGAAGTGCGAATTCAAGTTGGTAGTTGGTCCAAGCAGGGGGAATGCCTAATTTATACTACGCGTCAGAGTGTGCCACTCCGACGCGACGCGGCTGAGGCATGAACTCGAGGCAGCCTCGTGAAGTCTTCCTTTGTGGGGTGAACCGTGACACCGTCGGCCGCATATAAATAGTTTCCCGCCTTTGTGTGTGGTGGAACGTGTTGTTGTTCCTCGCGGTTTTCATTAACAGCATAGTCTATCACATTCGAATGGCTGTTCCACGATCGTCCACGACCCTGGGCCTGAAATTAATAATGATACAGTCGACTCCCTCATAACACATACCTTGGATAGCCCATACTCCCCTATAACCCATACTAGCATTTGGTCTCCCACTATTTTACCTCTCCGATAACACATACTCCGAGGGGGTATGTTATGAGGGAGTCAACCGTAGTGATTAGAACATCGCACCGAAGATCTTATACCTCGCGTCAAACTGTGAGCACCACTGGACAAGGTGGAAAGACAACCCGAAGTTATCACTTAGGCTGTGGCGTGTTCGCCGGAGGTGCCGCATCGATCTCTCAGGCCTTTCCCATAGCTCTGCGGACCAGCCGGGATGCAGTCAGTGAAGAACAAAGCAGAATCGTGTATCATATGAGGATCATGAATCAGGCACACTTCGCTGGCACGGGCAGCGGCTTTGCCCTTTGTCGCATAACTGTGTGATGGGGCCAACGTGATGGAAAAGGCTCGGACATGAAATGTGAATGAATAGGTTGTGAGTGCAAGCTAAGTGACATGGGTGCCGTACAAGGACATCCGAGAATCGTGATCGG
Organism: Chalciporus piperatus; assembly: GCA_038093975.1. NCBI lineage: Eukaryota > Fungi > Basidiomycota > Agaricomycetes > Boletales > Boletaceae > Chalciporus > Chalciporus piperatus. The sequence continues at coordinate 141,185 of JBBPTG010000045.1, forward strand.
TAACGTGTCGTGATCAGTGAACATGGTCAGATAGGCGAAGCAAGCTTAGATTTGACAAAACTGACAGTCTGACACTTGTCAGGAATGCATCGCGCTTATCGACGCGCAAAGGATGTATGCAAGGTGGTCGCCCACTGGTCGCCCCCCTCGTAGACCCAGCAACAGTCAAGAGATGTCAAGTAAAGACTCATCGATGAGGTACAGCTTGAATTTGACTAGGCACGATCCACACGGAACCTCGAAACCGACGTGACGGTGCAATATGTCGAGTTGGTTACAGAGACATCGTATGTCTAGAACAAAGTCCAGACAAATGATAATAAAAAAATGTCGGGCGTTGTCAAGGTCGTGGTCGATCCCTTGTCAATGTCACTTGCGTAGACCCTGGGAACGGGGTATGAAAAGCGCCAGTAGCGAAAACAAAAAACAAGGGTCAAGTCAAAAAAAAACGAGGTGTATCACTATGACGAGTACTGACCGGAGCCCTGTTCCCGCAGACGGTCCTCTTCTTCATGTCGCTGCCTTCGTCGATCTGTCAGCACCTTTTTGACATAGATGAAACCCGCGCCGCCAGCCAGGACTAAACCACCTATACGCATAAACTTCACTAAGCTCAACACAGGACACTGCTCGGGCACCCTAAGTAGACGGACCACTTGTCGTTCAAACATGTTCTTCTTTCAGGTCTCAGCGGGCGTCGGAGGCTTGGTGCCCGGATTGGTTTGCACTTCGGAAGCGATTCTGACGCGAAGTAGACAGGCTTGATGGAATCACGAACTGCTGTCCACCCCAGATCACGAAGATGGGAATTGTGCAGGGGAAGCACGAAGGAATATGGCAAGTTTGCAAGAATTGGGGAGCATTATGGCAAGGTCCATTCCCACGGTCGTGAATAGGGCGAATGCCGACAACCGTAGCCAAACCGTAGCGAGTTAGAACTCAAGCATCATGGACGACTGCCAAGGCCATAGCTGTCTTTCCTCGTTTCCATGACAGACTGAAACCTTTCGAGAAAAGTTTCACGATATGTTCTGTTCTCCCTATTAGATCTCACTCAGCGAAGGATCGTTTTGTCATCCGACGAAGGAAGATGCAACCAACCCTCAAGCTCAAATTCACCCTCTTGAATTGATCGATGTCATTGTCAAGAAATCGTCTCAGCTTTCGAATTTGAAACTGATCATGTGGGTGAGTAGCTTTCAGGGTTCGTTGTACCCACAAACACGGCTATGTCAGGATCCACGTCTCATAGAGTTCCATGGCTCTCCCCCATTCACCGCGGAGCATGGTCCCAACAGTAATTTGTTCAAGACTTCCGCGACCGGCGATCTTCGATAAGACTGACATTTGAATGGAACCAAATATTCAGCCTCGAGGCACTGCAGGTGCGCGGTTTGCCGACTCGCCTCAAGCTATTTGGGGACCAGAGTGATTGCCCTATGCCATTCAATTCCTTGATGGTCCGTCTGAAACCCATTTGACTATCTAGGTGCATACGTTCGAATCGATCAAGTCCACATCACCAAGTAAGCCATCCTTAAGCTCAAGGTTAAACCGCCATTGCACCTACTCGGTTCCCCACTACGATTTACAAACCCGAATCGCTGTCTTTATATTTGGTGGCACTAAGCTCTATCCGATCCGTCCAACCAAAGTTACCAAACTGACACACGGATGAAATTCTTCGCACAACGTTCCCTCGATGGGCTGACCTTCACAACTGGGGTAAGTAATTCAAATCAAACCACGTTTTTACTACATACTTATCTTGGCGGTATCGCCCAAGGATTTGACCATGATGCCACATGAGCATGTCCCGAGGAAACAGGAACTTAGGAAATTCTTCCCCCACTTACCATGTTTGTAGCAGTGCTGCTCAGGAACGGGGGACCAGTGGGGTGCTTTCGTTTGGCGCTGGTACCCACCCATGATTCCGGCTATGCAATGGCTGCGGGTACTTACATGTCGGTACACGTCAGGCCGTGATCGGTTGATCGCTCCATATGACTGCAAGGCTTTGTAGAGTCGGAAGTTACGATTCTCCCTTTCATGTTAGGAGTGGTCGTGTGCGACTCTGTCAACCAAGCGTTCTCACCGAGCGAGCATGAATCGATACTCCTGGTTTCCATGGTGTCCCCCAGCACCTACCTAGTACTTGCTGAGACTTTCACACAGAAGTCATAGTATTCCAGATTTTCGACGAGTCGTCGCATGTGAACAATGCGTCAGGGGAAAGTCACCCTGACAATACATTATTCACTTTGAACACCGACGTTTACACCTCGCTCGTATGGTTTGATTGCAAGGAACGAACTCGTGTGTTTTACTTTCGATAGATCGCTGCTACTTGCCGAGGTTTGGATCGACTCGTGTTCTGACGGCATCCCGAACTTCGGCCGCTTCACTGCCCCGGGTGAGTTTCAGTCTGAACCCCACTTTCCACAATCGCGAGGCCGCTGTGAGCGGACCACTATCCTGGGTGTAGAATGCACTTTGAGTGAACTGCGAGACCGTCGTAACCCCGTGATGTTTATTTACCCTCCATCACGCATCAGGAGATTGCCATGACTGGAGATACTTGGCTAGCTTGGTGGCTTCAAGGGGGAGCAAGTCTGCCACTTCTCGTCACCCTTCTCACCACATAACGTTCCTCGACGCTCAATCTAATATAACCAAGTCACGGTACCGGTTCATTTGACGGAAATGCTTCGTACTTGACGCGATCGTAGTAGGGTATGTCGACCACCTCGGTCATTGGTTGGACAAGTCCGGTGACCGGCGACACCACACTGATCATGCGACCAAATAACCAAGCAGTGCAGTGGAAAGTTTCATTCATTTGACCATCTATCTCCGCAGTACAGTAAGAAGTTAACTTTGAACACGGCCGAGTTTGAGGGACCCCTTACGCTATGTCATCAAACGCCAGCGAAATTGATGGGGGTGGAACTTTGCGGTGGATGACAAGTGTATGAGTGATACGAGTGGGCAAGGGTAGATGGATTGAAATTCGTGTGGACAATCGTACCCGCAAAACATAATCGGCGATTCGGATGAGACTCTACGAGGAAAGCTATGGGGCTACCCTATTTAGAGTGCACTCGGGAAGTCGTCTGAGAGGTCTAGAGTCTAGACCCATCTTTACGTCAGTGCTTCTTGGATTGGATGTGGCAAGTGAGTGTTGCTTCAGATGGAAGCGCGGGGACCTCCTGACGAGAAAGGCCATTAAGATTTGGCATGATATAGGGGCGTTGTGAACGGCGAAGAGTGGCAACGTTCCACACGTCGAGCGCGTTGCGCCGTGATTTCGCAAACCGAGACAGCTCAACCAACATGAATGACCCCGAAATAAAAGGTCTGTTTCATAGACAGCGACAATGGACATCCGTTATAGCTTTATGAAACGGCTTACAAGGTCACTGGTAGCTGAGCGCCGCTGAGCCATGCCAGTGGATCAAAATTAGACCGGGCGAGACAGCGTTCTCATGGGGAAGCCAAGCTGGACTCGAATGGGATGACGTCGTTTCCAAAGAAACCCAATCGAGCGGGTCGAACGTGCTGGAAACGAGTGAGCCAGGGCTCCGGCTCATCAAGATAAGTACCTTTCGGGCGTTTGCACCTCATTTCCAGTTTGAAAATCCCTCTGAACAGTCAAAATCGTAGGGCCGGTAATCATTACAGCCGGGGGGATTCGCTTCGAGGCATGGTAGGGTGGGAGGACGGTTGGAAGGATGATGGGTTCTGGTTCGTGACTTCCATGAATGTTTCTGGAAGGTCGGAATCTGTGTGGCGTGCGGGGTGTCACCACGACCTAACTCGAAATCGATGTGATTTCTGTTGGAATAGTATGAACGACCTGAATTTCCTTTTCTGGTGGGATAACCTTGCGGGTAACGTTACGAATTAGATAGAATTCTGTCTGTGGGCAAAACTGGATCCGATCGATAACTTGTTGAGAGAAATATTCCGACAGTCGGCGATCACTTTAGAGCCAAATATAGACGGTGCTGACTTTTTCACCCAAATTAATATCTCAGGGGCTGTGTCGTAACGTAAGGACGAGTGGGATCAAGACTGCTGATGTCACTTGCCTTTCTTCTCCAAATCGGCATCACTACCCGCGATCCCGTATAAATTCGAGTCATCCCCTTCCCCTTCCTGCCCGTAATATCGGACGTGCTCATCCACCTGCACATTGTCCTCGAGCTATCACCCATCATCCTCACCATCCACGACTCTCGAGGTATCACTACCTCCATTCTGATCCTCGCTATGAATACCACAATGCCCGGCGCTGTCATCAGCAATGCGACCAGAATATGGGACATCAACGTTAACTGGCCACTTTATTCTCAATGTGGCACTTGGGATCCCAAAGGTCGGGGTGTGGATGTTTGGGAGTGCATTTTAAGTCGTACGTCTCTTTGTTCTTTTTCTCCGATCGACCGAGGACCGACTCCATTATGATCCGTAGACTACTCAACGCCGTCCACTTCGGTATATCCCTTTCTTCTGCCACACGCGTGACCGTTGTACTTAGAAATCCGTCCTCTCTTTCATTAGCCACCCAACCCCGCCTACTGGCGATACCTCGGACGCCGATAGTTGGCGTTATCACCATCCAACCCGCGGGTGCCACTAATCGTCACACGCCAAATTTGGCAACAGACGGGCATCTCGCAGCAAACACACTCAACACATCGCGCTCAAATAACGCGCACCATTATTCCCTCAACACTTCGGGTCCAGACCTGCGCTTCGCAGCATCCTTGCACACATGCATCCCATCGTGCAGATCTTTTGGGAGATGAGGGGGTCACAGTCGTACAGCAGTTCTTTCTGGCCGGTCCATGGTTTCTCTTGGTTTTTTCCCTCTTTTTTTGCATACATTCACTCGCATTCGTTCACTCAGATACCTGATCAGTTGAGCTAGGTCACAATCTCATAATCTCTAACTGTTATATCATAGAAGCAGGTCCTTACTGTACTCCTTTCACTCTATACCATACTTAGGGATTCTAAATATAATTTTGGCGTTATTTCTGAGCACCAATCCTTGCAGGGCGCTGACCTCTCGAGCAAGCTCGTTGTGCCTTACCTTGTCCTTGCGAGCGGAAATCCCGCTTCGGATTTCTTTATCAGTCTCGCCATGATGCCGTCCCGGCCTCCGGTTGCACTAACATTTGTGTTTTGACAGTGAGTAACTTATACTGGCTACGTGACTGGGCACAAGCCCCAATTGCGGAGTTTTTAGACGCTCCGAGTCTCAACGCCGTGTGGTCAAAACGGGATACCAGCGGACCGATAAACGCCTAAAGCAGTCGATGTCCAACGTGCAAGTTTCGTCGCGAGCTCGTCTCCTCCGGCATCATTTGCATGAACACATCCTCCATCCCTGCTTATTCTCTAGGAGGGTGGATTTGGCGACGTTGACGAAAACAGGTCAAAAATACTGTTCTGTATTAAGACCGTAACTTGAAATCCGCGGAAAACGAGGGAATCCACACATCTGGGCGTGACTTCCCTTTGCTGCCTCGCACAGCAATTGGCCAACTATGTACAGTCGCGATGGCCTTCTTGCGCCGCCTTTTTTGCATGTTGCGCAGTCCAGGCTCAACAAGATTTAGTCACCGGTCAGATATATCGATATGCTTCACCCATATTCCAGGAGTCGGTCCCGAGGTATCGTCTAGCGTTCCGAGCGAGTTACACCATTGGATCGAGCTTGCTTTCGAGGGTCGATTCGCCTAAACGGGGATCGGGGCATAACTTCCGACAAGTCAGCCGGCAGAACGTGTTACGTAGACTTTCGATCTCAGAAAGACCTGGACCATGTGATCCAACTGTGCCACAACTTTTCTTTACAAGTCTCAGTCTCCGGCCGCCTGCATGCCCGTGGATTCTGGAAATTGGAAGGTCCCCGTGAGGCCTTGATGAAAGTCCTGCACTTGTGGCAGTCGAAGTCGAACGCTATGTAAGTGTTACATTAATGTTCGACTGACTGACACAGATTGCACCTAGTTCGAAGGTCAAGAAAGGTCCAAGGGGCTTCTGGAAGGTCATTCTATTGCCTTTATTGCAGGTCGCAACACCCAGATTTGATGGGAGATTGACGAGAATTTGAGCCGTCGGGCTGTCCGAGACTCCGGGGTCGTTTGGTCATCAGGCGAGGCACGGTCGCCGACCCATCCACATCAAGCCGAAGATTTTTGGATTTGTGGCATATGATTGAGGACGCTTGTTCGTGATGTGTCCAAAGGTGTATACGGTGGGCGTCTGTCTTTATTCGTTTCGGGCACTCGACTCGGACTAATAGCAGGATCGTTCGACCTTGAGTGTTGGTTTCGCCTTAAGGTCCCTAAATGCATGCCTATTTCGAGACAGTCGCGTTCCACAACATACTTTGGGCTGCTCAGGCAAGCACGCACATGGCCGGTATGTTAGAGCGGCCACACGTTACCGTGATAGGTATTTCCTTTGCGTCTCCCTACTGAGCATGCCAGCCTGTCCCGATACTACGACCGAACGTCACATTAGCGATCCAGTACTGTCGCATCCTTGCAATGTATGCACTCGCGACGATTTGTCGAATGATGCAACAACTGCATCGGCACCATTTGTGAACGAGAGCGCCACGACAAAGCAGCGTTGTGTCACATCCGCCACATCAAATCGTCCTACTTAATCTTTCCACAGGGGGATGATTGGCCAAGGCGCAGTCGGCAGGTACATGTGCGTGTATGCGCACATGTAACGTATTGATCCCAATCTGTGTAGAATACGTGGGGTTTCCCTGCCAGGGGCTCGATTGCGAGCATTGTATGATTGAAAATGATTGAAAGGCGGAGGGGCATCGGGTTTGATGACGCCAATGGTCACGACATCCGAGTCGTGGCCTGCACACCCTATCTGATGTCACTCATCTGAAAGGATCATGATTAAGTCATTCCCGAAACCCTGTCACTCTTCAAAATCTAAAAAAAATGCTGCTCGTCAAGGGCGCGTGTCTGCCACGCGACGCGCGCTGATATGTGGCGGATGTCATAGGCCACGAGGATGGAAGAGATTGGTGCCAACCCACCTCGAAGCCTCGAGGCAATACAGATAAGATCATCCGGAACTTCCCGGACCCATAGATTTTGATAAGTAGTTTATATCCGATAAAAAGGAACTGAGAACAAGAGTTGGCCCCTGATATAGGCATCCATCATTTCAGTTCTATCCGATATCTACATTCCGATGGGAATCATGACCCTCAGATATTGAGTCCGAGGTAGTCCCTTAGCCCAGGTCACATCGGGCGCATGGCCGTGAGCGGTCATATGGCCACGGATGCATGTGGTGGGCGGGGTATTGGTACCAGCCTGAGGGTTCGAGACCAGAGGGGTGACCACTAGAAGTACCGATGATGGGGCCAGCCAATTATCCACGCAGAGAACTGCGACTCCATACCTTATTCCCGAAGGTTTGCGCGCGCGAATCGCGATGATCCGTCGTGATGCCGGCGCCACCCCCTCAAATAATAAAATGTGCGTCTGCAAGGCGGCGCATCGTGCCCGACGTGGGCGCGAGAACGCAGGTCAAGGCACACGCGTGCACCATGCTGCGGTTCGAGATTGCTGGAAGTCGAGAGGAATCCGGAGATGGCGTGAATCGAGGCCAGTCAGTCTTCTGGAAAATCTGCTGCCCTGAACGAATCGCAGAAGCACCCCCCATATGGAAGAGACTGAAACAGTACTTGAAACTGCCCGGGCGTAGTCTATTCTTGTTGGCCTGGATCAGAGAGAAAGGAACGCAAAACTTGCGCACAGGATACAAGACACGCAAAATTCGCAAAATAATAAGACCGACTTGCCTTTACGGTAATCTATCGGGCGACTCGAATGCAGTGAGGTCGCGATCACCGCAGTTTGAAGTACTATGCGTCCATAACGGACAATGCACGCGGGGACCTTGGGCAAGCAACCGCGTACACCCAAAGGACCTCTAGCTGCAGATCTTATAGCTCAAAGATTCCACAAATCAGCATTACCTCGATGTTAAACACACGAGAAATAGCTTATCTTTTCCGACTACGTCACGGTATCTGCGAGCAAAGAAAAAGAAAAAAAAGATCTGTACACCCTCATGGCCGACTTCATGAAAAGGCGCGACAGATAACACCAGCCTGAGGCACATTGACAGCGGAAATCACACTGTTCAAACTTCACAGAGCGTTCCTGGTCCAACAGTGGTCGGGTAAACATCACCAGCATACCTCGGAACTTGAAGCTTGCTCGACAACATCGTGAGAGCAAAGCGAACAGGATCCTACCCTCGAGCAGCCGTTGTGTCGTTTCCCGCGACCCGCCCTCTCGAAATGTTGTTCAACGCAAAACGGCCACCGATGTCCACTTTCATTCCCTCGACTCGGATCTAAGGAGAGTCTATGTTTAGGATGATATTTAACTGACGAGGAGCCGTGATCCGTACCATGATCGCGTAGGATATTTACTTAGCGTCGGCTGAGCTGCCTGAGCATCGTGTCGTGATGATCGATGGTCCCGAAACAATCGTCTTGTCCGTGATCCAGTGACATTGCATCCGAAACTCGCGGAAGCAACTGCGAATCATATAAGCTTGATACTTATAAGCCATCATTGTAGTGCGGTCCGAATATCAGCGGGTGTTGTTGCCTGGGGGATCCTGGAGGAGTGTAGACAGTCCCATTGGCAGGTAGTCTCGACCAGGAAGCGGAAGGTTCGGGTGTCAGCCCGAATGGTTTCTAGAACGTCTGGTTCGAGACGCAAGTAGCCACCGCGCTCGGACACCAGTCTCGAACCAGCCGCTCTAGGAAGAGGTCGCAAACTCCCGCGTTCCTAGAGCGTTGACCAAAACGTCTGGAGGGTGAACGACTATCTTCATCTCGACTCTTGGGTCTGTCTAGGAGGTCGAGACTAGTACTTGAACTACATCCTCGAAGGGTCACTCTGCTCGTTTCTCCGAAGAGAGACCAAGATTCAAGACCGAGATTCAACAGGATGAATTATTTGATCCACGAATGCGACAAACCAGATTATGTACATACTACGATAAGCCTGTTATACAAAACGACGCAAGATGTCGAAAGAAGCAGAGCGGGATGCCAGAAATCACATTGACAGAACGAGATTGATAGCCGGGATAATAAACGCAATACATATCAAGGCGGGAGGGAGTTCCCAAAACCTGATCTTTCTGAGTTGAGTGAAAAACTGTACACTGGCACATTGTCAGCCAGTCGAATGTATCTGAGGAGGCAGAAGAAGCCTTACAGCGGTATGGATAGGGAAGAGGGAATAGTGGGTGCAACGAGATTCAAACGACTGGGGTGGATGTGAATATAGACAAAGAAGGGAATGCTTGCTTGTACTCCGCAAAGTAGGGGAGCGCGTTCTTGTTGGAACGTATGATGAGCTTCTTCAGCGGACAACGTGAGCGAGTCAACAGGGCCAGGAATTGAGCATGGGGCCATGGGTCTCTCTCCCGATAACAGAAGCAGATATCGAGCTCGTCGAGGGCTGGCAAGAGCAGCGCATCAAAGAGGAGATCAAGGCCTGCCCTGATCACCTTGATATCGATGCGCCGAAGTGAGGGATGAACGATGCTGCCCTGAGCAATGCCTCTGAGGGCATTTAGTTGCTCCTCGTCTGCACACAAACATGACACGACGACGTTGCGGAGGCTGGTACAGAGCGTGAGGAGACGAAGGAAGACATGGCTGTTGAACAGAGCAAAATGCATGTGTAGCTCTGATAAATGAGCCCAGGGTAGTGTGATAATATTGAGTGACTGTAAGTCGTAGTTGAAGCATTGTAGATGCGCATAACGGAGTCGTTGGGCAGGTCCTGGGAGGGAAATAGAAGGAGTGTCGCGATAGGAAGTGATGCGAAGTCGTTCAAGGCGAAGATTAGCTTCAGCGGAGAATAAACCAGGAAGGGAGGGACCATGCCACCAAAAGTCACTACAGTGGAGGATGAGTGGTCGCAGCCAGCCAAGGACGGGCGAAACCTGGGTCGTGTCCGCATCGGACATATCGAGGTCATTCAGCACTCGAACGAATAGCGGAACGCTCTTGGCCCTAGCTAACCATGCCTCATACCCCTGACGAGTGTCATCTCGAGCGGCTTTTTGAAGGTGAATTGAAAGGGAGGACCAGAGACGTGGATTTGATATTGCAACAGCACGCCAGTGCCGGCATACCTGGGTGAGCACCATGGGACACTCGACATCCCGTGGTGTAATGTACGGTGTCTTGGGAAGGCAGTTGTAGAATATTTCACCCAGAACCTCGGGAGGAATTCGGCGAGCGGCGGACGTCTCGAGTTTGGCTCGAATAGCGGCAAGCTTCTGGATGGTACTTTCTACTTGTTTGATCTGGGATGCAAGACTCGACAGTTGGACATGTCTTTCGGATACGATGGCATTGACGACAATACAGTCTTTAGGGTCTGGGAAGAGGTTGACGGTGTTGAAGTTGGTTTCAAGTCCTTCTGGCTGTTGAGTCAAATGATCAAGGACAAGGTTAGGACACGGATTTGGTTGACGACAAGGTTGAGACGGACCAAAAGAGTTGCCTGGATGCCAGGAGCCATGAGCCATGATTGCGCCATCGAACCTGGGAATGATCAAACGCACCTTTCCGAGATATTCATCCAATTGAACATGAATTGTTTGGAGAGCATCCATGTTGCAGAATTCTCCGGTGCTTCACTTGCTCGTCGTTGTGCTCGTTGACCACTGCAACGTTGGCGCTGCAAGGCTAAGGCAAGGCTGAGGTGGGTGTGTGCTCTTATCCTGTGGCTTGGCAGCGGGGTCACGAGCCTCTCAATAACCCGGGTTACAACTATTCTCATTTTAAGTCCCAGAGCTCTCTCGTTTTCCCCCGTTCCTTGGATATACGAGGGCGAAGAATACCTGAGTGGGTTACATTGGGCGTTGATAATGTCTCTTAATGGACTTGAAGGTGCTGTATGCCATGCTTTCGACACAGAAATCGGACCAGCTGTCCAGGACAAGCGCGTTTGGGTCATGAAAGCGGGCAGGATTTCAGATGCAACAAAGTACACACGCTGAGAGACTCAACAGTACCATCTCGTCAACGCAGCAGCGGATATCAAAGCGACAACCGACCTACTCTTGACAGCGGATTGCTGCCATTAAGATACAAGAACGTTGTTCAAACGTGATTCATAGCATGTAAGTTTTTATAACCTACATTATGACAGACTCTCGGCAGGTTCACAGTTGAGATAAGAAGTCAAGCCTACAGCGTGCAACATTCGTGTCAACCAGAAACACCGACAGCGACCAGGCGAAGCCGAAGAGGACCGCATCCACCGTTCTGGATGAATGGCAACGTTATGAGCAATCCTGCATATACCATACCCCTATGTGACACTGCAGATGATTGTCCTAGTATCCAGCTCACAGGTGCATGGTTTTCTCTAGATCACGTCAGTGTGGGGAGCCGTTTGTGTAGTTATGCTCATGTCAATGTCCAAGCTAACAGCCATGCGATTCGATACGAGTCTCGCCCCAAAAAATGAACGTCCGGGATAGGATCTTTGTCCTGTACAGAGCACCGAATCCGTGCACGGGGAGCCAGAGATCAATGTATCTGTGCCTTCACATAACAAGCCGAAGATGTCCGATCAAGGAGGAGTGGGCCAACGACAAGGTGCGACGACGATCAGAGCTGTAAGGTGAGTGTGTATCTGGTGCTTCGAATCCGCACGGAGGTCAGTCGATAAGGATGCGAATGTCACCAGGTGTCACCGGAAGTCGCAAGCTCGACAGTATCATATCAAGATCCAGATACCCATCTCACCCCGAGTGAAAGCGCATGGGAGACTACGCCGTACAAAACCCAGCACAAGACGGTTACGGAGCATTGTCCAGCTCGATAGAACGGATTATCTTTACTTCTTCTAGAAAGCTGAACACATAATCGTCAGCATATTCGCACCTACCAATGTATGTCTCGAGCAGTGCTTTGTCCAAATCGTAGGCGTACATATGCATAGTTGTTCGCGGGGTACATTGACAATGTTGCCTAGTGAGGAGACTACCTACCCTAATTAGCAACAACTAATTAGCGAATCTAAATTTTGCTTAGCACACTCACGGACTGCCTCGAGCAGTGCCGGTCACCTCAACACCATGTCCAACTATGAGCGGTTGCCAATGCACTCTGTCTCGGGCTCAGCGCGCTCAAGTTCACGCTCACGTTCCCCACGCCGTCGCTCGAGCCATACTCAACCTTCTTGGTTTGCCATACGACCACGTACATGCTTCACCGCAGCCAAAGTCATTATTCCTCTCCTCGCAGTCGCCGTATTCACTGGCCTTTTCTTATATGAACCCCATATCGAACTCGCATTCTACTCGCGCGAGTGGATACAACAGGAAATAACCCCCATCCAACCACTTCTCGGTTGCTTCAATCCGGACCGCGTATCCTCGGCCTACAACGTTTCTCAGCATGTGTATGGGCCCAAGATCACCGAGGTACATGCAGGCGTGCCCATGCGGTTCGACATGGACTGCTACGACTTTGCGGCGACCATCAAACCGCCAACGATCGAACGACATCCAGAATTTGTGCCCGCGGAAGACCGCGTGTACTACCACACCTACTGGCGGGTGGACCTCGCACCATTCGAAGAACGACAAGAGTACATGCTCAAGTCGTTCTTTGCAACTCAGAACATACACAAGTCTCGGTTGATAATGTGGTCAAACGGGAACTTGAGCGTGTACCCAGTCCTGCGAAAATACGTGGATCAGTTCCCACATTCGTTCGAGCTTCGTGCCGCAGACATTTCCACCCTGGCACAGGGAACCCCGCTAGAAGGGAGCAGTATGCTGAACCTGAACGATCAGAAGGCATGGGTGGACGGAGACCTCATCAGGCTGTTGGTTGTATGGACACATGGGGGCGTATGGATAGACATGGACTCGCTCCTGACGCGTGACCTAGCCCCGCTATTAGAACACGAATTCGTCACGCAATGGGATTGTTATGGTGCGTCTCTCCCTTCTCGCCTAGTCCCTGGTTCCAAGGGCAGGGTCTGACGACATTTGCTACGTTTACCCAGACAAGCCATACTTGTCATTAAACGGCGCTCTGATGAACTTCCACAAGCACTCGCCCTATCTATGTGAAGCCTTCCATATCATGGCAACGTCCAAACCACCCCGTTCAGGTTCGACCGATTGGGGCGCACTTCTATACCTGAAACTTTGGCGTCGGTTGATAGCCTCTGGTGTTCCCCCTTTCAAGATACTACCATTTTGCTTCTCCGATGCGCGAGCATGTCGACTAGACAATCGACTTCCAGACCCATTTGAGAAGGATAAGGCGAGCGGGAAATGGACGATGGGGCATGGCTTGGAAGAAGGAGGCGGACTGGATCAGACGTTGAACAAGGTGTTCTCTCTGCACCTGCATAATCAATGGGAAAAACAGTTTCCCGAAGGCGGTTGGGTGGAGCGACTGCTGTTGAACAGGTACGAGCGGAAGCTAGAGGGAATGTGGGCTGAAGAAGGTGGGGAGCTAGGTTCATAGACTGACTATACTGACATCGTACGTATTACAATATAGTCTGGGTGGTGTACAACATGAATTTACAGAGAGTGCAGATTCCGTAGGTGGTTTATCCTGTAAAGCAACTCCTTGGATATCGCGACAACGACCGTTCAGTCAATTCGTGAGCTCAAGCAATGCTAGCAGCAATCAACTCTTCCAGCTTCTCGACATCCATGCCTGGGTTCCTAGGCACGATCCGGAATCCAAAAGGACGAGGTTGCCTGTGGATCCATGAACACTCTACCAGGACAAGTGCCAGCGGAATACATTGACTTACACGGCGAGTCCACTTGAAAATAAGGGTTCTACAGGGATCTCCTGCCCGTTCTCGTCCAAAGGTTTCAGGATCTTGAACACCGCTAAAACGTTGGCGATTATGGACCACATAGACGTGTCCGCAAAGTATTGCCCAGGGCAGATTCGACGACCGAAACCGAATGTGATGTTCTCAACATCGTCGGATTTGAGGGAACCGCCATCATCGAAGAACCGCTCGGGGATGAATTGGTAGGGATTGGGGTACCTAGATTCGTCATGGGCCATTGACCTACGAAGAAAATGACATTGGTGAGAGCTAGGAACGTGGTGATTCGACATACCAGACGTTGGCGATGAGTATGGCACCTGGCAGCACACGTCAATATGTCAATGTATATGCTCGACGGCCCAAGAAGGCTTACCCTTTGGAAAGTGGTATCCCGCATAGACCTCGTCTTCCACAACGGCGCGAGGGAGCGCTGATCGTCCCCAGGGGTCAATTAAATGAATGGGAGAAAAAGCCAATAGCGCTCACAAAGAGGAACTACAGGGTGGTACCTGAGCGTCTCCCGCAATACGGCATCCACGTAAGGCAATGAAGCACGATCTTCGATCGTTGGCAACCTATTTCTACCAATGACAGCGTCGATCTCTGCTTGAGCTTTTTCCTGTGCTTCAGGGACTACGACCATCATGAGGAAGAATGTCATGAGAGCCGAGTTCGACTGTTTTCGGACAAACTATGAGTGATCAGCACATTCCGCCCATCAAGTCGTCACGTACCGTCTCCGACCCAGCTGAGAAGTCGAAAACCTTAGATGTGAACGATACATGTGTCTGATGAACTCACCCACGAAGCTAGTGGCAGCAGCACCTTTGAGCGCTTTCATCCATGTTTCGTCCGATGATTCGCACTTCTCGCCAGCCAGCGCGTCGCCCACCATCGAAGGCGAGAAGTTACCGTCCCGCTTTTTAGCGAGGATTTTCAGTGGGTGTACGAAACATAAAAGCGATCTTACCATTTTCTGTACGGTATACGCGAACGGTATTTCGACGTACTTCTTCGAAAACGCCTTCGCCGTATCCATTCTGCTCTTGAACGCCATTCCAGGCAACCATGATGGCAATTTCAAGACTGCAATGAGTTGTTCAGTGCAACTCAAAGCTCTACATTCCCAGAATGAGACTCACGTGGTGGGCATACCGTGACTATGATGGTAATGTCGGCGCGCATAACATGTGCGATGATTTCAATTACTTTTCCAACAATCTCCACGATATTACCTTTCCCAGAGGCAGAGGTAGAAGAATCGTAATCATAAGTGCTGTTCAAAATGATCGAAGTCGTGTATCTGAAATGGAAAGCACTCAGTATTCATCCACACTCCAAATTACGTTGGTGCCACGTACTCAAACACATGATCAGTGAGTCGCTCGGGGTTCTCCAACAGCCGTCTGAGAAATTGACACGTCCTTCGCTGTTGGAAAGGTACAAATCGGAGTGCGGCTTCTTTTCGAAAAGTCTGCTGAAAAAACCGCCTGTGCAATCGCCATCTATCGCCATAAGGCAACAACGCAGAGTTGAAATCTATTCCACAGCTAGATTCGATCCATCGTTTCATCGTCACTAAGAGCTGACGAACACAGACGTTGAGAACTTACAGTTCGCTGGTCAGAATGTGAGGACGAGACGAGTAATTCCGTTTTTCGAGTATGTCTCTCGCTAGGGTATCAGAATTGATGATGATGACCTTTCTTCCCAAAATATTGGAGTAGACCAAGTCGCCTGTGCGATACTCGTATCTGCTCATAATTGAACTGGTAGGTGGGCGACGCACCATACATTTGGCCCCATTTGGAATATGTCAACCATGGGGCATCCTTATCGATTTCAAAGACGTTCCCAACAAATGGCAAGCCAGGCGGACCAGGAGGTAATGGGTGAGAGCGACTATGTTTGCCACTGTTGAGATATCGACGTCTTCCAATATCAAGTGCCACAACACAACCAAGAGCAACAGCCCATGAAAACATCCAGGTCGACATCGCGATGAAGAAAGAGTAACTGCGACGAAGAAAAAGGTGGGCATGCTTCATGTATTTATCTCCTCAGCTCGGAAGGGATGTCCCATCTAGATTAATGTCGTCACTTTCGCCTGAGGACATCATCCTATCGGTTGCACGCCACCATCTATCCCTTGATTTAAGTTGCAGGAAAGGGTCCGGCAGAAATGCAGACACCGTCTTAAAACACCTCGATCACTCGTCAGCGCTTCAGCTTTAAACTTTAACCGACACAGATACCTTTGCATGAAACATCCTATTCGTTTTCAAGAGGCAGAGCCTGCGATTGAATGTATACCCGTGAAAACTTTGAGGATTGTCGTTCTACTCTAATGATCGTGGGCTTGGCAACTCAACACCCTCTTAAACTTACTTCTTCGAGAAGACGGTGGATCCGTGCATACGATTGTTTGACGTACTGCTGTTGTCAGGATGACCGTTCCGATAGCCTGGCTAACAATTTCCCAAAGGTGTACAATTAAATTGTTGAGGACTCACTGTGTCCTCGTGTGCTGAATATCAATCTTTTGATCGCGCTAGTTTCATCTCGTCAACAATGCAATGGGCCTATAATTGTTCGGTTCAATTGAACACCAGCAGCCGGATTCACCTACATCAGCCTGCCGAGAAACTTGAAACTTTTCGTGCCCGTTTTTCTTTATGGCTAGAGCATCAGGTAATTCCCTTATTTGTGAAGAGCCAACCAATCAGAGCTCACAAATCATGCGAAAAGACTCGTCAAAGGCGTTACGTGACTATGCTGCTCGACCGATGTAGCATCAGCTTTTCCTAAGCGCTCATTGAGCGCTCAATGAGCTCGGCTGGACCGCTTAGCTCGTTTTGAAGTCGCTTACAGTCTGCTTGGCCAATGAGAGCCTCCCAAAGTGTGGTGGAATGAGTACGTTATTTTGACGCTTTGCAGATGTACTATCACCTACCCCCGAACCGGCACCTACCCACCTTTCGGCACTACACTTTTTGGTAGTGATTACTCAACATTTTCGCTTGGTGATTAGTGATTAATAGGTGCCGGTTCGGGGGTAGGTGATAGTATATCCTCCTCTTCTTCTGTGGGCGCCATCCTGTGCCATCGGATAACATCTCGTGTACACCTGGACCAACCTTCAGGAGTTCCCTAAAATAGGCAGAACTGAGAGCACGAAAAAGGAGGTAGTCTCGTTGCACAGTCTAGCCTAGTCTAGCGCTCCTTACCCATGTTAGCCTCGATGAGCATCCGTGGAACTCTGCGGGACCATTTCGGGTCGCCACATTATCATCAACTGACTTTATCGCAGCGGACACCCACCGAGATCTTCTGTATTTTCCGGAGACATGCACTCATCAACCTGACAGTTTCGAGATGCATCCATCTTTCTGACTCTGAGCACGGAATACTACGTGGGTTAGTATATGGGCCTCGGAAAACTTACAAGAGGCGATCGTTCGGTGGTGGTACATAGAGGACACCGAACAATCTCATGGGTGGATAAATGTCAAATTTGACTCAGCTCTGGGGTTGAGCTGGTAGCTTGAAGGTCACCGGTTTCGTTATTCGACTCGGAGGCTCCAACTTCTGTCTCTGACATCTGCATGTTGAATTCCAAGCCGGAATCGTTCTCTTCCATTTGCCGATGAGGTTGACAGCAACAATCGGACTTCCTGATGACAATCACAAATGAAACGAAGACGGACTTGAGCGCTTGCGTGCAGCTGTACCGTGTTTGTGAGTGTATGGCTTGAGCCGTTTGACAGCCTGCACACTCCCAGTCAGTCTACAGTCTACACACGGTCTGACTCGCTGGCAGACATCCTCTGAGTTTGCCATACTCCATGTCCCCCTCGCCGTACAGCGTCCTCCCCACCCACGACGCCCAAAGTCATTCAACACAGTCCCGACGACCCTCGAGGTCACACTGGCACTGTCTCATGCGGCCGCGAACATTCTTCAGCCTTTTGAAAGTCGCAGTACCCGTAACCGTTCTCGCCCTTTGGTGGGTCTGGCATACCTACGAACCACACCTCCATATCGATCTCGTCTTCTACGACCGTGACTGGATCTCCAAAGAGATCGACCCAATAACACCACTCGCAGGTTGCTTCATCCCAGATCGCGTCAGCTCATTGTACAATGTCACGGAGGAGCTCTATGGGAAGAAGCATTTCGAAGTGCAGGCGGGTCTCCCTATCAGAATGGGTATGGACTGCTATGCCTTCGCTGGTACCGTCACCCTCCCAAACACTCCTGATGACGCTTGGATACCTCCGCATAAACGCAACCAGTTCCACACCTACTGGCGTACTGACCTCACACCTTTCGGATCGCGCCAAGAGTACACGCTCAAATCCTTCTTCGCAACACAGAACCTCGCCCGATCACACCTCGTTCTCTGGTCAAACGGCGACCTGAACAACACCCCAATCATCCAAAAGTACCTCCTCCTCTTCCCAGAGTCATTCTCCCTCGGCATCGTCGACATTCCATTCTTCGCCAAGGGCACAGCCATGGAGCATAGCGAACTATTGAATCTCAACGACAAGAAAGCATGGGTAGATGGCGACCTAGTCCGTTTGCTCGTCATCTGGAAAAATGGTGGTATGTGGATCGACATGGACATGCTCCTCACGCGCGACCTCGAACCTCTCTTCGAGCACGAATTCGTCACCCAATGGGACTGCTGGGGTACCGTCTATTCCTCCCATATTCACAACTAACAACCTCTCACCCACTTCCTTGTACATCACTCACAGGCAAAACATACCAAGCTCTCAACGGAGCACTCATGCACTTCCAACAACAATCTCCCTACCTCTGCGAAGCATTCCACCTCATGGCCACCTCCACACCACCCCGCTCACCTTCCACAGATTGGGGCGCCATCCTCTACCTCCGTCTCTGGCGCCGTCTTCTCGCCGAATCTATACCCCCTTTCAAAATTCTCCCTTTCTGTTTCAGCGATCCCATCGCTTGCAGAATGGACAATAGCGTTCCTGACCCGTTCACACCTGACCGAGCAGATGGGCAGTGGGCAGGAGGTCATGGATTGGAGGAGGGCGGTGGACTCGATAGTGCGTTGCACAAGATTTTCGCGGTTCATCTCCACAATCGGTGGGATAAACCGTTCCCCGCGGGTGGTTGGGTCGAGCGGTTGTTACTCCGTCGGCATGACGAGGCGTTGCGGCAAAAGATGCCTCATGAAGAGTTGTGACCACGAGCGCGTTGACGGTTACTGTTCCATCCTGCGAGTCGATTTTGGGTGTAGTAGGATGGGTTGTTGTGGCTGACATTGTTTCCCTCGTTGGCGATTGTGGGTTTTGTGCTATACTATGTAACTTCCCTGCTAATGCATCAGGCGATACGAGGCGCTCGTGACGTTTATTCTCTCTCTCATTTCGCTTCCATGTTCGTCTCAGATTGGCTTTCTCCATCACATAAACCTGGATCACAATCGCCTCGAGAAATCGATGCACATTCGCTGGGAAACATCGATTACGATCGCGCTGTCTAAGTATCACAAACTAGAATTCGAGGGCCAAACGTCCAAATCCGAAAGAAAGAAAAAAATCTACATGCGTATGAATCCGATAAAAAACAACACATGGACATCGTCGCAAGCCATATGCAGAACACTGACGACGATGACACGGACAATATGCTAGTATTACAACGACTATGGACGCTACGATACGCCGCCGTTTGGTCTATTATCTGTTAAGGCGAACGAGCGTGGAAGGAGCCGGCGAGAGGGAGAGTGGCATTATCGAGACGGGGAGGCAGGGAGCATCGATCATCGGATGAAGAAACTGTGTGCGACAGCAAGCGCGCATACACCCGCACACGTGAGGAATCCAAGAGGATACCCACTCGGGTTGTTCTGGGTGCTTGCAGACCAGAGCTACATACGGGGACTCAAGTCAGCAGAGCACAATGACTCGAGGAACGGGAGGGTACACTCACATAACCACCCAGGATAGGACCGAAACAACGTGCGAGGCTGACTATACTTTGGGCAACGCCGTTTGCGAAGCCTAGCGCCGCCGGTGGCGTCACTGGTCAAAAGGAGTCAGGATCGCAGGTTAAGGGGACATAGAAAGACACGACGCACTGTAGTTCAGGAGTATCGTAATTGCAGTGTACGCAAACGTATTACCACAGTATCTTACAGCACTGATATAGAACGAACGTCAGCAAACAATGATGAAGGGTCTTCGGGGAAGCGCGAACTTACGTGCTGAGAGCAAGCGCTTTAGCGAAATAGGACCATGAGTCTCTAATGACAAACAGCCCAGGAGTCACAAGAAAGCTTACCAGCCATGAGGAAAGAGTTACCATCATCCGGCGAACTTGCGAAAACGCGATACATGGTCACAGTGAGGTAGGCAGGGATGAATAAGAGCGAGCCCAGACGGAACATCGCCATGTGCGAGAAACGGCCGCGGGGAGGACTGGGGCGGAGTCAGCAAAGGTCCGGATCAATGAGCAATAGAATGTACGTGCCCGATATTTCTGAAGGGGTGATTAGGCTCAGGATGGCGAGACAAGGAAACATGAATGACTCACGGATAGAGATGAAATTGGTAGACAATTTGGAAGAGACACATCAAAGCGACTGCAGAAGTCCACGTCAGTCCAACGTCTAGCGTGCGATGGATGGGGCACGTACTGAGCTGCGAAAAGTGTCCAGCGTTCAGATTCAACCCTCCAGCTTTGTAGTCGCTATCGCGCCGTCATCAGCTTTGTCCACGGTCAAGACGACAGGAACCCCACTCACGATACGAGATACGACAGGAAAACCTGATCATGCGTCGTACTGTGCAACGCCAACAGCCCATACTGGATAATGACCAGGATCGGTAGTTGAGATGCTAAAGATGGCGGCTTCTCCGCTCCATCCTCTGCAACTTCGGTCCTACCAACGGCCTCTGACCTACGTCGTTCCAGAATGGGGGACAACCCATCAGATGATTCTGCTTCCCGCAACTGTGCGTCAAGTACAGCAGCTGGCGTCCGAACACCTGGATGAGCGAAGATACTTGGACCAGTCCCCGACGACCGGCGCGTCATCCGACCATCATCGGGTATTGGCGAACCTAGCGCGGGCGTCCGAGTGGCAGATCGTCGTGGCGCCCCTCGAGAAGCAAACGTGACAGTCGATGCACATCTGGCAGAGGGGGACAAAGTTGTAGCATCACCATCGCCAAGCAAGGTTGCACCCTCATGCGCCGTCCCCAGAAGGTCTTGTGCGTCCGAGTACTGATCACCCCCCAATCGTGCCTGCTCTTCGTCCACGGGAATACCAGCGTCCATATCATATTGTTCCTCGGTATCGACGTTTATGGCAGCAGCGACCCACAAGTCCGCAATGTTCGTCACCGCATTCTCGTTCGCCATGAGCAGTCGTTGAGTAAAGTTGAGTTCCGAACCCTCGTAAGTTGAGTGCTGGCTGTCATAGTGGGTACTCCTGCGTCTCCTAAGCGTGCTTGCCATACTCCGGCGTGTCGTCGAGGAACTTGCGAGTCTCTGCCTGTAATTACCGCCGTAACCATACGCGGACCCGTTCGCGCGACTCGTTCGATGTCTGCTTATCCGAGGCGATGAAACCAGAGGAACAGATGACGTCGTAGCCGACTCGATGGCATAAGGGGCTGGCGAGGGTGGTCTAGTATAATAACGAGCGAACAATTGCGAAATTCGATGCTCGAGTGTGCCAAAGAATCCTAATGGCTCTTCCTCCTCCTCCAAGGTTTCGTCAAGAATCGGTTCGTCTTCTTCAGGTATTGGTAGTTGCTGGTTTCCAACTTTCTCGGGTGGAAGGCGGATCGAGCCCTCCCTTGGGCCACCATCGGGACCGAGGAAAAGGGATAAGAAAGAGCCTACATGACAGTGAGGGGGAAGGGAGGAGAAAGGGAACGAGGAACCTACCGAATAGGGTGATGCTGCCAGCGACAGCGCACGGTAGGAGGTAAGGATAGTTGACGAAGAGCGGAATCTGACCAAACACATCGGGCCATTTCTCGGCGGGGCGCTCGACTGGACTGTCTGTTTCAGTAGGTGAGACTTTGGTCGACCACTAGACGACGCACATGCTCCCCCGATGATGGCACCTGAGACACCTCCGAATCCCCAGCAGAAGCTGCAATGATCAACGATCAGTTGATACATCTAATAGAATCGAGAGCTCAAGTACCCCATAATGGCATATGCTCTGCCTTCGTTGGTGACGTCAGTTACAGAAGCAATGCAGCCGCGTGCTACACCAACTGCACCAGCGAAGATGCCTTGCAGAAGTCGGACCACTATTGCTTGGCGCAATGATGTAGCAGTACCGAAAATCAAGACGGTGACGGCGCTGCCAAACAAGGAAAGGGTCAATACGGTGCGACGACCATGTTTGTCGGCCACGGTAGCCTGGAAAACTTCATCAAGTCTAGCAATATGCATTTACGATGACACATACCCATAGTAAAGAGGTGAGGAACTGAGTTAGGAAGAATGCAGCGACTGGAGGGCTGTGAGGGCATGAGCGAGAATGGAAGCGAGTGAACACACCTATGATGCCGGTATAAAAGGCGATTTCGGACTCTTCCTCAAACTCGTTGAATCCTGCGCAACACGACACTGGTAAATGGGTCACAAGACGAAGCAGTCAGAGGACTCGCCTTTGACCATGAACAACAGGAATGGCATCGCTACATTTGCCGACAAGAACTCTCCAAGCATCGTCTAAACGGTGAAATTGATTATCGCCGTGAAACTGGGTGGTGGGTGCGCTCACAATAGATAATACTATCATCGACAGTACGGGGAGGGGCGTTGAGTCCGGTTCTCTGGCATGGAGTGCGCTCGGGATGGGCGGCCGCTCCGAACTTGGTGACTTGACACTAGTCTCGTCACCTTGGCGCATCAACCTCGACAGGAAATTCGACTGTAACCAGGATGCGCGCCTTGACCGCCCGCGCTCTTGGGTGGTTGCAGGCGCAGGGACTTCGGTATTAGGCTGTAATCCCAGGCCATTTTGGACGCCAAACGAGCGTCGTGACGGCAACGACATTTGTGCGGGCCTGCCTAAGGCACTGATATTATCACAGGGATATGAGCGTACTTGAACCAAGTTCCGAGTCTGAGCCGTACCAGATTGGGTAAGCGGACAATGAACTTCCTTGACGGCAATGATCTTCCCTCAACTTGAAGTTCACATCCAGAGGGATTTCCAAGCGACTGTCTAAGAACGGATATCGAGTCGCATTGACAGATGGAATCAGTCACAAACACGAGAAATTCTCTGACACCAATCTGTCGTGCTGCCTGCGCGAGCCAGAAGCCTGTTCTGGATGTGGTGTCATTCAAGTTCGAGTCGCATCGAGGCTTGTACAGGCTCAGTGCCACTATAGTATGCCTCTCTATAACGAGCTTCATACTGCACCAGTGGATTGTTAGGGAAATCCCACTTTACAGTCTTTCGGTGGAAAGTGCTCCATCAAATGCAGAAATACTCTCTCTGCTATTCTGTCTGATCTGGGTCACTCTCCCATTACCAAGCAGAACCTCGTCAATGGCATCGAGTTGCACTGCCGCGGTAAGCACTTCATCTTATCACAGGACTTACACGTGGAGAAGTTGAAGCCTTCTGACTTATATTTTGCTTAGAAAGTTTTGACTAACTTCCTTCTCGCATACTGTGATTGTCCCTGTGGTGTTGGGTGCCCGTCTTCATTTCACCCAATGGGGTTTCAACTTCTCACACTGCTAGATCTTGGACCCACTGAGAGTGGGAACCAGAAGGAAGCGATGGCCAGAGCATTGTTCGACTTTTCCTGCGAACCCACAAGGTATTTTCGACATGGCTACGTGGTCCACTGTGTGGTCTGTCGTGCTTGGATGTGCTGTCGTGCTCGCCGTCGGGAGGCGATACCTCGACAACGCGAAGCCAAGGAGCTCTCACCCATTGCCTCCCGGCCCTTCGGGGCTACCATTCTTCGGGAACATCCTTGGGATCAACACGGATGCTCCCTGGCTGACATATGCTGAATGGGCAAACACGTACGGTGCGTAGCGAATACAGACAAATTACTCCTCGGCGATACGAGTGTCTGTGTAGGGGATTTGATATATTCTCGTTGCTTCGGAAAGGACGTCATCATCATCAGTTCGGAATCAATTGCACGAGACTTGCTCGAGAAACGTTCTCGGAACTATTCAGATCGCCCTTACATGGCTATCACCGAACTGTGAGTTCCCATATTTCTTCGCAGCCTCGAGATGTTTGACCGATTTATTCTAGATGTGGAATGGGGTTTAATACCGCTCTTCTAACTTATGGGGATAGATGGAGACTCCACAGGCGGTTTTTTCACCAGACGTTCCGGAGCGACAACGTACAGAGATTTGTCCCCTATCAACATAGCCAAGCATGTCAATTCCTGAGACGGCTCCTCGAGAACCCAGAAGACTTGTCCGACCATGTTGCTCAGTATGTTTCTACCGAAAGTTCATCTTCAGCGATAGTCTAAATCACTGCTTAGCTACACGACGTCGGTTATCCTGAACAGCGTGTATGATTACCATGCTCCGTCCCGCAAAGATGAACTTGCCGATATCGTCTCCAAGGTCCTGGAGATCGTAATTCCCGCTTTCCGTCCTGACATTGCGATTATTGCCACCGCCTTTCCAGCTCGTAAGTACACTCGTTCATGTTGTTGTTCCATATGCCCATCGAGTTTAATAGTTCTGAGTCTCCCATCGTGGTTGCCTGGCATGTCGTTCAAAAAGAACATGGCATTTGCCAAGGACTTTTCAACGCAATACCTCGAAAAACCGTTCGAGCATTCTGTTCAGAAAATTGTATGACCTCAGTACATCACATCCTTCGAGTATTCATGATTGAGCTGCGAAAGGACCTTGCACCGTCAATGGTGTATGACGGATTGCGAACGGTCGAGGAGAGTGGAAATCTATCGCGAAAGACATGGATGGATGGACTGAGGGATGCATCTGGATCTGCTTTTTTGGCTGGCGCAGAAACGGTGAGCGATAGCCTTGTTGATGAAATATCTCACGTTGACGTTACATTTGGCAAATAGTCGACGGCAGCAATCATGCTATTCTTCCTGATGATGACAGTGAACCCAGGAGTGCAAGAGAAGGCTCAGACCCAGATCGATGCCGTAGTCGGCAGAAACAGGTTGCCCACGATAAAAGATCGACCTTCTTTGCCCTATATCGATGCGATCATCCGTGAAATGTTCAGATACCAACCTCCTACCCCTCTTTGTGAGTTACACGACTATCTCTCCCGTCATCTTGGTTGATATCCTCCACAATAAGCGGTTCCTCACGCCACGATGGACGATGATGTTTACGCAGGATTTCATATTCCAAAGGGTATGCGGTTGACAGTATTTTTCGAGCATGTGTTGATGTGTTACCGCAAGGTGCTTACCTGATTGCAAACCTGTGGTGGGTACATTCTTTTCGGAGCTTACCCTCGATGCTATGCTCTTTAGGTCAATGGCCCATGATGAAACTAAATATCATAATCCGCACGAGTTCATCCCCGAGCGATTCCTCAACGAGGACAGTTCCCTCAAACCTTCCACCACTGAGAATATCACTTTCGGGTTCGGTCGCCGGATCTGTGTTGGCAGACATTTCGCAGACACGACTCTGTGGTCTTTGATCGTCGAATTTTTGGCTGTTTTCAAGATTTTAAAGCGCCTGGACGAAAGCGGGAACGAAATTCCTGTCGAAGTGGGTTTCGATAGTAGTCTTGTGGCGTGAGTCATTGTTTGGATGCATGCTTGTGGACTGCGACCTGATATTGATTTCGTGCGTAGACGTCCACGCCCCTTCCAATTCCGAATCGTGCCGAGGGATCCTGGGATGGATGCCGAAAAACTGGAAGAGTTGATTGGTGCAATTACTGCGTAAACCTACTTCTCCTATCCTGCCGTGGCCATAGACCTGTTCGCTTCTATCTCTTTTTAGTGACAGGCGTTCCGACCTCTCTCAAGTACCAGCTTATCATCCAGGTTTAATTCACTCCTTCGTATTTCAATCCTTACGCCGTAGATCATACACATGCTTGCAGTCATCTCTGATCCGAGAACAGTAGGATCCTGGAAATAGACATCCAGCTGTCAATTCATTCTTCATCGCATGTCCACGCCACTCTCCATCCTGCATATCGTTCGACAGGCTCTATTCTATTGTTCTAGCTTTTGAAACCGAATATCTTCAGCACTGCATCCCCTTCTGCCACTGTTGAAATCAACATATGCTCTCTTCCAGCCGAAATCTCCATTGACTGGGCTATTCTTCCTGTAGTTCTCGGACTCGCCCATCCCGTCTTCAGAAACCGATTCGCAGAATGGAGTGGTCATTCAGGATAGAATGCAGGAGTCTATTGGCCGCCACTCAAGACATCACATTGACGGCCTCCGACGTGACTCGACTCAGAACACGAGGATCTTGAATCGGGCGTCACATTAGTGAACACAGAGTAACATGCAGCAGCATCTTCAATTTGGCCAGAGCTTCTTGACGGAGAGCGTCGACCACCACCTCGGCACCACTTGAAGGACCGCTTGGTCGAGACCCGAGTATGTACAATCCACACTAGAGAAAAAGGAAAGTTCAATGCATTGGATAAACAGTTTGAACAAGATACAGACGTAGATAACTTTGGTGTCTTTTTGAGGCTAGAGAGGCGGTAGGCTACTACTACTACTACCACTAGTACTAGGGCATTAGGACGATGCTAGATAACTTACTATTCAAATCCCGCCCAAACTTTAATCCTCTCTGGAGACTCTACTCTTGAATGTACTAAACATACTGTACATAAGGTCACAGATTCGCACCCCTCAGCGTCTCTACCTCCTGGCAGAGATAGGCACGAATGGACGATTGGTGGCACCCATGTGATATCCTGTGGGCTCCTGTCACGGTGGGCCACTGATGATTCAAAGGTGTGTACGCAGGTTTCCTATTAGGATGACACGAATGCTCTCACTGGCAAGGGTGTGTTAACCTTCCTGCCGCACCACAGGCACATAGCGTAAACCCCGATTGACACTGTTGACAATTGGCAACGGGCGGCCACACTCAGCGACATTCTTCTGTCTCAGATCACAAGTTGGGATGCTGTGGAATGAAAAAGATGTCGCCACTGGCACGGCTGTCACTCTAGCCGTTGCGAATTACACACTGAATAACAGCTTGCTTCCTAGCTCGACGGCGCTGGTTAGAGGAGAGGAAGATCTAGAAAGAAAAAACTGATATAAGGATGTGGATCCTGCTAACAGGTTTTGCATTCTAATGTTGACTTGGACAATCCCCTGTGTTGTTGCCCTCGGCTTTATTGTTATTTTTCACGTCGCAAGGCGATACTTCGACAACGTACGTACTAGTGGACAACCTTGCCCATTGCCCCCTGGTCCTCCTGGGATACCGTTCGTCGGAAATGTGATCGGATTCAATACCAATGCCCCATGGTTGACATATGCTGAATGGGCGGAGAAATATGGTGAGTTGGCACGTACAGTCGTGTTTCGTTCGCCATCCAGATGAATCGACGTCCAGGCGACCTGGTTTACACTCGTCTGTTTGGAAATCATATCATAATTATCAACTCCGAGAAAGTCGCCAGGGACTTACTCGAGAATCGTTCACGGAACTACTCAGATCGTCCCTCCATGGCTACCATTGACCTGTAGGTTCATTTACTTTGTAACCTGGATCAGTCTATGACGAGTCAATTACCAGCTGTGGATTAGATTTCAGTTCCGCACTGATGGGTTACGGCGATAGATGGCGACTACACAGGCGTTTCTTCCACCAGACATTTCGGAGCGATGCCTCAATGAGATTCTTGCCTTTGCAGCATCGCAAGGCTTGTAGTTTCTTGCGACGGCTATTCGATAACCCTGATGGACTCGCCGAACATGTATTTGAGTATGTGACTTCATCAGATCAATGTGTAGAGACACTGCAATAACTAAACATCCTTCGCTAGGTATACCACCACTATTATCTTGAATAGTGTCTATGATTACGACGCTACGTCTCGGCAGGATGAACTTGTTACCGTGATTGCAAAGGTCATTGATATCGTGGTGCCTACTCTGCGCCCAGAGACGGCGATTATCATTGGTATGTTCCCAGCACGTGAGTAAACCCATCCATGATCCTTGACCAAAAAGACTTCTGAGCATACTCAGTCCTGAAGCTCCCATCATGGTTGCCTGGCATGTCATTCAAGAGAAACATGACCATCGCAAAGGAATATTCACAGCAGTACATCGAGAAGCCGTTCGCATATGGCCTGCATAGAATGGTGAGATTCACGTCCGTCTTCTCCCATGACAAATTTACAGTCAATTGAAAGACAAAGGGTACTATGTCACCGTCAATGGTATACGACGCCCTGCGTAATATCGAGGAACGAGGCGATTCAGCGGACGAAATATGGATGAAAGCACTTAAGGACGCAGCTGCTACCGGCTTTCTGGGTGGGCCAAATATATCTCGCTGAATCCTTCTCTCATTCACTTTTGTAAACACTTTAGCTGCAGCGGAGACGGTATGTGACCATTTCTTGCTCAAGCATCATAATCCTCAATAGCTCATGGGCCAACCAGTCAAACATGGTTCTAATGACATTCTTCCTGATGATGGTAGTGACTCCGGAAGTGCAGGCGAAGGCTCAAGCGCAGATAGATGCCATCGTCGGTAGCGACAGATTGCCAGACATCAAGGATCGTCCCTCCTTGCCATATGTAGATGCTGTCCTTCGGGAAACGCTCAGATACAGCCCTGTAGTACCACTTTGTGAGTCATGCTACCGTTTCCGAGTCTCCTGTTCTCTCATTGATGTCTCGCGACAACAAGCACTTCCTCATGCTGCCGTGGACGATGATGTCTACGCGGGATTTCACATTCCAAAGGGTAACTTATTGGCAGCCTCCTTGAGTTATCCAGCATACGTTGACACGCGTTTCCAGGCGCTATCCTTATTGCAAACCTTTGGTGAGTAGTGTGCTTTCCACTGTGTAATCGATTCTTGATGCGTCGCCGGGTATTCGCAGGTCGATGGCTCACGACGAAGTTAAGTACCCCAACCCGCACAAGTTCACCCCTGAGCGATTCCTCGATGACGACGGTTTGCTCAAACCATACACCACGGAACATCTCACTTACGGATTCGGCCGCCGGATCTGCGTCGGCAGATACTTTGCTGACACCTCATTGTGGTCTGTCATCGCTAAGTTTCTAGCTGTCTTCAAGATTCTAAACCCCGTGGACGAGAACGGGGTAGAAATCCGTGTTGAGCCGAAATTCACCGGCGGAGTCGCTGTGTAAGTGGTAAATTGAATTTGTACTTGATATCATCTGACCATCGTGAATGTTGTGTGCAGACATCCTCTTCCCTTCGGATCTCGAATCCTGCCTAGGAAACCAGGCATGGATATCGAGGCATTAGAAGAGCTTATTGCCGCTAGCACAATGTAGGCAGCGTAGGAAGGCTGGACCCGTCGTTTTCCAAGCTTTGTATGTTCGATTTTCCTCGTTCAATTGACCTTGATAACCCCCCGAGATGGTGGGTTTGAATGTATTTCCGGCCAATCATCAGCGAATGTCAATTGGAACAGAATCCCACGTCAGTTGGGCTAGCCTGCGTTCAAGTTAGGTCCCCAAGCCAAGAACGGAGATACTCACATATTAAGGGGAGCCTGATGGTGAGTAAGGGTGGCAAGCGTTTTCCACGATTGGCTTGATGTTGGAACCTGTCGGATAGAGTTGCGTTGCCCGTCTGATCATGCCTCAGCGAGAGATATTCCGGCAGTGCACACTGTGGTAAATGGGCAGAAAACTATCAGCCGCCGTTTTTCGGGAGAGAATCTGGACGGATGACTGCCAGCTGCGTGAGTTTCCGGTTTACGACCACACATTCAGATGTTGACAGTCAGTGGCGTTGGCAACTGCCAATCACATTCAGGGTTGCGCATACGTTACGATTATCATTTCGACGATTCCGAGTCCGTCGAGTGAGATAACATCTCGTGTCTGACTTGGAAGTCGTATTACAGATAAGAACGTCAGATTTGCTCACAGGTCCGCGATCATTATTGACCCACAATGTCCAACTGGACAACCATATGTGCTGTTGCCCTCGGCTGCGTTGTGGTTCTGGACGTGACGAGAAGACACCTTACCAAGGCGAGATATAGGACCTCTCACCCGCTGCCACCTGGTCCTCCCGGGCTACCAATCATCGGGAACGTCATCGGAATTGACGCAAACGCCCCATGGGTGACATACGCTCAGTGGGCAAAAACGTATGGTTCGTCACCGCCTAAAGACGAATCGATTGATTCTCCCATCTTAATGATTTCACAGGCGATCTAGTTTATACCCGTCTTTTAGGCAACGAGATCATCGTCATTAACTCCGAATCAGTAGCAAAGGAATTGCTAGAGAAGCGTTCTTGGAACTACTCAGACAGGCCATTCATGATCATCAACGAACAGTGAGTCACTTTTCCTCGTGTCACAGTGATGCTCAGACGACGTATCGATCTTAGTTGTGGTGTGGACTTCAGCTCTGCCATGATGCCTTATGGTGACAGATGGCGATTGCATCGGCGCTTTTTCCACCAAACATTCCGGAGCGAGGCTGTACACAGATTCGTGCCTTTGCAACATCGCAAGGCTTGTCAATTTCTACAGCGTCTACTCGAGGCCCCGGATCAGCTCTCTGAACATGTGTTTGAGTACGTGGCTTGGTTCAATCTGGAGCGATGGTAACCGCTGGTCGTACTGGTCGCTGTTCACCAGATATACGACATCTATCACATTGAAAAGCGTTTACGAC